>BLKR01000414.1:355000-520540 GCA_011170035.1 Teleogryllus occipitalis
AAAGGAAATGACCCATTTTTATATGTAATGTGTTTGAATTTTTTGCCTATTTCGAATAACACATCATTTTTTATCTTTTTCTATCATTTTTAATACAGTTTTTGCTGATTTCATCCACCTTAATGTCATTTTAATGGTACTTGCTTCCTATAATATTTACAAGATGCAACAAATGTTCTACACAAAATTCCTGAGTAGCCTATTTGATTTCTTCGCTCAGGATTTAGCCGTTGAGAGTATGTAATCTAAGGTTCCTGTGATGCCTATCAGCACCATTGTCGGTTCAGCTGATTTTGGGATAACTAAAGACAGATCTCTTGGTAAAGAGCGGTCCAAACGAAAAGTTTGAAAGCTGAGTGCACTTGAACGAATAGAAAAGCCTTGATGATTAAGCAATGTATCCACCAACTTCAGTTTTACATCTGAACTAGTTTTGATCAATTTTTTAATGTCATTTTTAAAACCTTTAAAGGGCATTTATTCATCATTTTTCACAATGTTTTAGGTCATCAAAATCCGCACCCTAGTAATAACACTAGTAATTTTTGTGCCTGTTGAGGACCCTAAAAAACTGGATTTGAAACCTTGCATTAATTTTGTAATATTTCTATTTTTCTATTATTATTTATATTTTTTGTGTGTTTGGAAATTATTGTTATTAATTTATCATAAATGATCAAGGCCTTTACCTTATATAATTACAATATATACAGTATCCTATTTAATGGGTTACATCAGAAGTTACCAACATTCAGATTGATTAATGTTAAATTTTTGCAGCACTTCTTCAAGATCAAGATAGCAGTCAGCCAGAAAAAGAAGAAAATCAGCAGAAGAACAGAAGGTACTTAGTTGTTAAATGTCATATGCTAATACCAATGTAATGTGACTTGTCTTAACCTTATGAAATCCTGTTTGCAGCCCAAGCAGTGACAAAGAAAAGCCAAACTAAAATGCAAGAAGCAGAAGCAAGAAAAGAAATTGTGTTCGTTTAATAATAAAGTATTATCTGGAATCTTATTTCATTCCCCTACCAATTGTAGTCATGACAAAATGTATTTAAATTAATAAGTTTTCTTTGATAATGAAAATGTGTATAAATATTTATTTTCTTTTTCAATTGTTTTCATGTCAGAGAAACAAGAGATATTCCATTGGGGCTTAACTCAACTTTAAAGCATTAAAAATAATGACATTCCACGTTCATTAATATTATGTAGTTATATTTTATGTGTATTTTATTAATAAATTCATGTGGTGAGATTTTTTAGTTAAATCAATGAAAATGTTTTTATAAAATTTTCAATTCCAAACTCCTTTTGGCCTAGTTCCTTTATTCACAATTTGGGAGAATGTTTTAAACTAGAATATAAAAAAAATGATTTAGAATTTGTTACAAAATTCTAAAACTAAATTTATTCTAAAATCCAATGTTACAAAATTTGATTATTTTGTCTTTGAATCGTTACAATATGAAGCAATATGTCCATGAATATTCAAGAAATTTTTGAATGGAGTAGAAAGGTGTTTCTTCCAACCACTCTTACGGCTTCAATACAAAGTTAACATCTTCTGTCATTCCATGAGTAATGAATATCGATCATTGCTTTAACAGACATTTAGAATCTATGAAAAAGTATTAAATGGTGCATACTACAGACATTTTGGCCCTAAAACATGTGGCTATCATCGGAGAAAGAGGAAACCTTGCAGTCGCATAGTAATCCTTAATGCAAGTAAGGTAATAACAAGACAATAAGTGTTACTTCAGTTACAGTGGAACAAAGTCAACAAGATGTCTAGAAACTGAAAGTAATACTTGTCTTGTTATGTACCACTTTAATTTAGGATTACTACGTAACTTCTAGAAGTTTCCTCTTTCTCCAACTTGCCACGTTTTAGGGTTGAAACGTACATAGTATTCACGATTTAATAATCTTTCTTTGATTGTAAATGTCTGTTAAAATAATGGTCGATATTCATTTCTCACACAGCTTATTCTTGAAAGCATTCAACAGCATATCTGTAAGTTCCACAGGGAACTTATTACACATATAATCTCATACCTAAATAATCCAAGCTATTTGAAAACTTAAAGTGTCTGTAACATTAAGCCTTCTGCTATTTTTGGAGTTATTTGAAGATCAAATCTACATTGTTGATCAATAGGTGATATAATACAATAAGGTATAGATTTATAAATTTATAATTGTTACTCTTAGCGTAATGAAGAATGGCTTACACTTAGCTAGTTGAGTGATACTGAGATTATTCTAACAGCCCTTTTGCATGGCAGGAGAATGTCATTTATGGGACTAGAATATGTAGGATAGATAATATTCGTACTTTACAGAACTCAAAATGCTGAAAAGTGGCATTTCTTCCAAGGAAAAACCTGTTTTGTTGATTTCCTGACACTGTAAAAGAGGAGTTTTTCTTGCTTCTATATTAGAATAACCAAATGCCCCTTTTTTACTTTCTTGTATATATATGTATATACGGGAGTAATATACAAAGCCAGAGAAAATTATGTAATGATGCGGAAAATCGATTTCGAGATTTCAACGGAAATGCACGTTTTGGGGTCCCCTGATACCGAAAAAGTATTTTTTTTTCCAAAACATCCTTCCGTCCGTCTGTCGTATCTGAACAAATCTAGCGCCTAAACCACAAATACAATCATTTCCAAATTGAAGAAACCCCTGTCCTGATGGCTCTAGTTAGAGCTTTGAAATTTGGAAAACATTCTTTAAAATTTGGGGGTACTTTAGATGAAGTCCCCCGGACATTTTCAAAATTTTCTCAAAAACGGCTCCGAATATTTTCTTTAAATTTCTCGTAAGAATAGAGTAAAATACACTTTTAAAGGTGGCATAGGTCCCATTTTCACAGTTAACTCTGAATTTTCGAAAATTGCATAAGTTTCAATTTTTTGAGGGGGTATAACTATAAAATTGAAGACACAGATTTTTCCTTCAAACAAAATTTGCTACCCATAAATAGTTCTTTCATTAAGGTCATGTAGACCTTGAAAATGTTAGTAGTTTTTGTGCAATACAGCATGCAATATTTGCAATTTTAAAAAATTACAAAAACATGATTTTCTCAAAAACGGCTCAACACTTTTTCTATACATTTTTGGTAGGGTTATTGCCCAAACATTCCTATCTGATGACATAAATGTCATATTGCTCTATTCTTTTGTTTTTTCAAAAATTACAAAAATGTAATTTTTTTGAATTTTCTCATGTCAGTAATATGTACCTTAAGAGGCGATTTCTTCACACTACTAGATTTATGAGTAGATGTGCTTTAAATAATGTCAAATAAAGTTTCTCAAAAAGTCAACATTTTTCTGTAAAACTGAGCTCAAAATTCCAAATTTTCAGACACACTAAAACGCTATTTTCTCAGAAACAGCTCCAAATTTTTTCTTCAAATTTCTCCAATGGATAATGCTAATTGCACTGTTCATATAAAGTTAATTTTCATGTATTCTTTTCTTTTTGAAAAAATTACACAAATGTAATTTTTTTTAAATATCTCCCACGCACATGTTCATTGATTTGTATACATTATTACTTTTGTGAGTGAAAGTGCATGAAAGGACTTCAAATGAAGTTTTTTGAAAACTCAATAGATTCCTGTGAAAAAGAGCTTCAAATTTCGCATTTACAGTAATGCTTAATCGCCATTTTCTTAAAAAGGTTCAAAGGAAATTTCTATTTTGGACACGATTTTACTCTACATTAATATTCTTGAAGTAATATTTTTGTTCTACTAGTATGTTACCGAAAAGGTAAGAAAACATCTTGAAAATGAAATAATGATTCAGTTGTACTACTAGGAAAGCAAGAAGTTAAGAAATTGTCAAAAAAATGTACTTTTGGTGACGATAGATGCAGCTGGCCAGAGAATGGAGGAAGACCTTAAAGCCAGTCGATGCCAAGGAAAATAGAAAAAATTGCTATGGGAAAACCTGTGCCATTCTGTAGCACCTTTAGTTTTCATTGTGACTAATTGTCCCAACAAAATATTAACGGGACGTGAAATGTCCTGTTTTTTCATTCGTGGCTATAACCTCTTGCTACCTAGTCGCACTCTGGTTTTCGCAACTTTACTAGCTCAACAAATTTTTATCCAGAAGATATCAAATCTGATAAGTACAAGGTTCACAGAGATGTTCCTAAATGGAAACCACAAGATTGTTCAGCAAGTTGTTCATAAGTTGGTTATTAAACTACGACTCTTTACTTATAAAATCTAATTTGTAGCCCTACTTATCTGAGAAAAATAGTGACATATGAAGAAAGTTTTTTTTGTAAAATCATTTCCTGTTTTTTCTTCCATATTTCAGAATGTCCTGATTTGTCATAAAATATCTGGTCACCCTATCCTATAGGTATTAAATTACTTTCTCTAATAACAGCATAGTCAGAATCCACATTTTATGGTTTCTTAATACGAAAAAAAGTGTTGTTTTGTTTATTTGTTGTTTTTATCTCTCTCTCTCTCTCTTTTTTAATTGTGCTTGTCTGTGTGTGTCTGTTGTCTGTCTCTTGGCCTATGAACAACACACTCCTATACTATTTGTAGGATTTTTGCCAAAATTAATATTCCCTGGTCATTCTGGCCCTGAAGCCCTGCTATTTTGTAAATAATTCTTTAAATTTGGGGGTACTTCACGTGAAGCCCCTGGGACATTTTCAATTCTTTTTCAAAAATGGATTCAAATTTTTTTCTAAATTTCTTGTAAGAATAGTCAAATACACTTATAGCATAGGTCTGATTTCCACTCTTAACCCTGAACTATGTTACTGAAGAGAGAATTTTTCTTCCATTGAATTTGTTCTTTGTAGAAATGATATAAATGTTCTCCATAGAACACAAGAATTTAATTCATATCATGAACTTTTTTTTAAAATAGTTTTTCCATAATTTTCAGTGAAATAAGGGCAATATGAAAATATATTAAAAATGACTCCCAAGATTTTCTTCAAATTTTTTGTACAGATAGTGCTAAATGCACTGAGTAATGTGCCAATAACACCGTATTGATTTTCTCAACATTACATTACTATTTTTGAAAAACCAGTCACGTCGCCAATATTTACATTAGAGGCATTTCTTATACATTTGTCACATTTGCAAGAACAATTACTTTAAATAATTTCTCATGAAGTTTCTCAAAAGTTTTTGGTGAAAATGAGCTTCATAATCCGCACTTTCAGAAACACTCAAACAACCTTTACTCAAACACTGCTCCAAATTTTTCAAGGAAAATTTGAATTTATTACTAGGTTATACTCTTCTCTAATATTCTTAGTCATATTTCAGTCCTACCAGTAGGGGACCAAAAAATTGAGAAAATGTGAAAAAATGACATATAGTCACCAAAAGGTGACTTCTGGAAAGAGGGTGATATAAAAACAAAAAGCTAGCCCAGTCTAAAAAGATTACAAAACTATCAAGTATGATTAAGTCTATACCATTCCTTAGCATGTCTATAATGATGAACACATTTCAGGAGATTAACCACAGCCCAGCAGTTGAAAAAATCTGAAAATAAATTCACTATTTGTGTTTGAGAGAAACACAAATAGAAATTTTTTTTAGAACCTGTACCAAAGGTTCTAACACAGTAAAAAAAAAATTTTTTTTTTTTTTTCCAAAAATATTTTTTTGCATTCGAAATCGGCACTAAGAAAATATCAAAAAATGTTTGTCTGATAGCATAAATTATTCTCTTATTTTTCAATTACCCAAAACAGTGTTAAATAGACAAAAAATTAAACTTAAAAAAAGTTATTTTTTGCAGTAGAAGGTTGTGGGAGGTGGAAAGGGGGGCTAAGAAACCTTTCAAAACTATTATTTTTATGTTGGTGTTATAATGTAACTTCTCATTTCATTTGGTTTAGGGGAACATTTTACCATCTTATCTGGGGGTACCTTTGACAGGACCTTGTGACATTGATTTTTGAGAAAATACCCAATAATGAAGGTGTTTCTCATGAAGTTCACATGTTTTGGGGAGAGGGAACAAAACTCACACACACACATTCACACGCTTTTTCACTATGTAGATAGGTTACTAAGTGCAAAATTTAAAGGTCACTTCCTGCTGGGATCAAATATTGCACTTTGTGATTCATTTTAAATTATGAAATTTGGCACATAAGCAGATTTCTGAAGCTGAACTGTCCAATCATAAATTGGTAACCAACAATGTGTATATGTATATGTGTATGTATGCATATATTTTGAAAACAGACCAAAATATTATAAAAATTACCTGCAATTGATAAATTGAGCTCATTTAATGACAGTGGATTGGATCTTTGAAACAATGTTCCATTTCTAAAGAACTGTTCAAGGGTTTTTACTGCAGGGAGCAAAATACTGCAGGGAGCAAAATCATAAATTAACACTTAACGATTAACAGAAATGAAGGCAGAATGATAAATTAAACATTTTTTTTATTCACCAAGGTTTGCAAATTTTGAACACACCACCTATTATATAAAAGGCAATTCTTGGGAATTCTAGACCATATCTTCACAATCTCTAACAAAACTCATCATTTTAAATTTTTTTGTTCACAATTGCATGTTGAATGCATTAATGGCTTAATATTTCTATTGCAAACTATATTAATAATTTATAGACCTAGCCACACATAATTTTGTTCTTATTGGATTTCTTCAAGCAATCTCGATTTTTCCAAGGACTGGGACATGAGAAAACAACAAATTTAAGACATTTTGAACAGGTACAGGAGGTAATTTAAAACCCTGACACTATGTTCTCATTTCAATACACATTTTAATAGCATCATTTATCCATTGGGAAATGGTCAGCATTAAATGTTGTCCAATACATGGTATAATAAACTTAAATATTTTTGGGTACACATACAAAACTTCATGAACATCACAGCCAATTCACACTTTTGAAGCTTCACCATGATTACAAAATGACTTAAAATAAAAATTTGATTAGATAAAACAGAATTAAATGTAAAGCTACAGTATGTGATTTGAAATGAAACTATATCATCAATACAACAAAACATTTAAAATAACAATATGAAAAGACTATCAAGCTTCTAATGCAACTTTCTGTGGTTTCTTTTCCTTCATAGGTTCATCAGCAGGTACTTCAGGTAATTGTATATCATTAAGAACATCTTGAGGCACTTCAGGAAGTGTAGATTTGATTATTTCATCCAACTCATTTAGTACAGCATCTTCATCCTCTTCGGTTAAAGCTCCACTCAATAATTCATCAATTTCTCTCTGTTTTTCAACACCCTCTCTGGTTTCTTCCATGATCTTTTCTACTTCTTCAATATTTAGTACTTTATGTACCTCTTTCAATGCCTCATTGCCAACCTTGAGTCCATTTAGAACTTGTATTTCTATTTGAGCAAATTCAATATCGTGTACTAATTTCTCCAGGTTTTCAAGCTGACCATCCGTTTTTTCCAACAACTGTTCTTGATACTTTTTCTTTCTCAACAATAACCTAGCTCTATCCTTTTTGCCTTCTTTAAGAAGAGATCGTGCCAGTTCTCTATCTCTTTCTAGGGTTTGTTCAACTTTCCTTTGATATTGCTTTAGTTTATCTCTCTGCTGTTTTAACTGTAAAACGGCTTTGTCTTGGGCCGTGACTCGACTCGAGGGCTTAGATTTACTAAACAAACCACCCATCTCAATCTACACTGAGAACTATGGAGGCTTAGAAGCAACTTGTAAAGGAGCAATTTTTTATCATCATGTAGCATTACAAAAACATGTTTGAGTTTCAGTACATTTCAAAACACACACATTATTTCGTTCACTGTAAGTAGAAGAAATGAGAAATAGAAAATGCAAGGCAGCACATCCGTGCAAAATCACTTCTTCGCGATGTGATATTTCTATATCATCTTTATTGTTCACTTAACAATCGTCTCATTAACGCTTAGATATAAAAATAAGCGTGACTTAGATTAAAAAAAACACTGGCTAAATGTTGCCGTTTCCAGCTGATATATTAAAATAAAATTCCGACACAAAACCGGCGACTAGTTGAAATATGACATGTCAAGTTGTCAACATAACCCACGAATCGAAATTGCTTCTTTCGATTAGATTCCGGAATCCATTCTCTCTTTCGATTCCTGTGGAATCAGTATTCTACTCCGCTTCCGATTCTTGATGGAATCGAATCAAATCAATGTCTTCGATATTTTTTTGTTTAAAAAAATGCATATTCCTGTGCTTTTGTTGTATTTTTCAAGGTTTTACCTTCCTACAAGCATAGTCTAATAACACAGGCCCGTAATCTCTGTCCATAGCTTCGACCAAATTTTTGGACCCGGCACGACACTAGCGCAACTAGCGGCTAGTAAGCTAGTATATGACTGTTTCTGTTCCTGGCATGGTGAAAGTAACACTCCCTTCATGGTTACTTCCACTATATACTTTTTTTAAGCTTTCGTTAATAACAATTGGACTAGAATGTGAATTAATTTTCTAAATAATATAACTACGGCGTCAAATTCTTGATCTAGCACACATAAGCTATGGTGCGAGGGTGTGACCAGCTTACTGACCACTTGGAGCGCTAGTGATGCTATATCTGTCAATAGCAAAGACACTGGAATAGTATATGGCTCATTTTCAGCATAGGGAAACAGCATACACTTGAGTTTTCCTATGTGGCGTCTGAGGATAGTATCTCCAGGGTGGAATTCGGCAGACTTTCTATTCTCAGTCCTGTCGCTAGAGTCGCTTGATCTACTGCTACTGCTCGTACCAAATTCCATCTTGGAGATTCTACCCTCGGCTGCCTCGTTAGAAAAAAAAAGTATAGAGCTGCGGAACTGTGTTATTCGACTGTGATATTGTATACACACGTTTTCTTGAGCCCCGAAATACCTACCCCCACTCCTTTGCCAACATTAGTTGAATTAACAATAAATGATAGCAACGAGCGTTGTTTGACAAAATATGATAACCAGAAATGTTTGCTCACGTGTAATAGAAACTATTTTGTACCGAAAAACAAATTAGAAATTCGATATAAAATTCTTTTTGTCAAAATAACCAAACTTTCAACTCCTTTCGCCACTAAGCGAGGGCCAAAGAAATCGTGCGCGGATATTTCAAGTCCATGTTGTGTTTCTATTCTACTTTTCACCATGTCTCCACCTTCCGCTTCGTTCAAATCATACGTCTTGGTTCCAACACGGTGTAAGATATATAGGTGTGTTCACTCCCAGTCCTAAGTTAAAGCTAGTGTGAGGCTAGTTCTCGTAGTTCTCGCATATAAGCGCTGCGATCTGTTTGGGTATGACGTATGACAAAATCGGTATTGTGTGAAAATATGATTTGTAAGTAATCATCAGTAATAGGATAAAATTTATTATTATTAAACAATCTCAACAGAATGTGCAAAATTATTATTGCAAATGACTATTTCTTATTATAAAATTATTAATTATATTGAAATTGTCTTCACAAATGATCCAGTACACTGCAATTACGTACAATCCTATTGATTGATTGCTGACATTATGGGTTGCAAAGCAACGTGACCGTCACTTGATTAATAGTAAATCACAGTTGAAGTGTTTTTCGTAAAAGTAATCCTTGTTTATTATTATTATTATTATTATTATTATTATTATTATTATTATTATTATTATATTATTTTTGTTTTTCTCTTTAGAATAACCTCACCTCCTGATTTAAAATGCAAATCTTCAATCGGTGATAAATTAAAAAAATAACACCTCTGACGCACATTGTAATACGTCTAAATAGGCTTTAATACATTTACGTTAGCGTTTCTCCTATTGACAAAAATACTACGCTGGAAACGTGAGCGACACCATGCCGACCATCACCTGGCCATGACTAGTTATGCCCAAACCGATCGTGCGCACCGTACGGACGAGTTAGGAACTAGCCTCAAACTAGCTTCAGAAAATCTGCCCAAAAGGCGGCTAGTTGACACACCTATATATCTTACACCGTGGTTCCAATTACATTTTTAGGATCTTTTCCGATATACGTATACCAGTTCACTAGCTGAAAGATTCGGTTCCCTTGTTTATTGGAAATGGTTGTTTTTTGGTGGGGAAAATTTATATTATTTTGAAAAAAAAAATTAAATTAGCACTTCGTAATTACTAATCACTTCACAATATTTCACTGAATTTACAAAATATAACATCGTAATAGTAGTTTATGCAATTAGTTTATAATGTTAAGCTTTATTGCATGAGTACATGTTTTGAAAACGAGCGACGTTAGGAGCGAGTTTTCAAATTTGTACGAATGCAATAAAGCAACATTATAAACGAGTTGCATACGCTATTTTTTTTGTATAACAGCATTATAAATTTATGCAAGAATCGAAATTAATTTATGAACTAATTGCAAAAGCAGTTTTACTGTTGGCAACATTGACATTGGTATTATGACGTCACGCATTTTGGACAGCTGATGAGCGATTCTGAAGAGCATGCGAAGAAAGATGGATTCCTTGCCGCAGGAAATTGTTGAACAAGCCACGAAGGCAGAACAATGCTTAATACCGGCAAAGTCAAGTGCATTGTACGAAAAAGAGTACAACAAATTTAAAAATTGGATGGAAACAAAGAACGTGAAGATTATATGCGAATCAGTTGTTCTGGCATACATATCGGAGTTAGTAAGTGTCTCTTACTTTATTGACATACCTAGTCGAGTTTTAGTGATGGTCTAATTTTCTAATTTTTATTACATTGAAGTCAGCAGTATGTAAGGCATCAAGTTTGTGGTGTAGTCACTCGAAATTGAAGGCCATGATCAAAATTAAAGATGGTATTGATATTTCTGCTTTTAATAAAGTTCAATTGTACATGAAACAAGCGAATGTCGGTTACGAAGCAGAAAAATCTATGGTCTTTTCCCAAGCTGATGTGAACAAATTTTTAGTAGAAGCAGCTGATGAGAAGTATCTCTTGATGAAGGTATTTAAGTTATATTTATTTGAAATATTTGTGAACTATTGGAACACATCTTTTGCTCTCTTTTTTCAGGTTGTTGCGATTTTCGGCATATTTGGAGCTTGTAGACGAGGGGAATTGTATAACATATGCACCGATGATGTCTCTGAAGAAGGTTCTGTTTTAGTTGTCAAAATTAGAGAAACTAAAACTAACAAACACAGAATATTTACCGTTATTTCTGATGAAGGATTCTCTTATATAGATTTGTATAAAAAATACATTGCCCTCAGACCTTCTAAAGTCAAACATAATAAACTTTTCTTATTTTATAACAAAGGTAGATGCACTTGTAACCCCATTGGGATTAACACTTTCGGAAAAAATCCTAAACTCATTGCCGAATACCTTCAACTTCCAAATCATGAAAAATATTCCGGACATTCATTCAGGAGAACATCGGCTGCTATGTTAGCCGACAGTGGTGCAGATATTACCACCCTTAAGCGTCATGGAGGATGGCGATCATCAAATGTTGCAGAATCTTACATTGAGGAATCAATTCAGAATAAAATAAAGATAGCTAGAAGAATAGTGTCAAATGACGAAAATAACGTAGCAGGTACTTCATCAACTAAAACTTTTAATGTACCTGGTTCTGTTCCTTTATCTTTCAAAAACCTCACAGACTGCTCCATTAATATTAACATCAATAAATAATGTAATTATGTAAACTGATTTATTATATTCAAGAATAAAAATCTTTGGTTATTCTGGTTGTATGGTTACTCTGTGAACTCTTCATGCAATTCCACAGCGTTCGTCAATTTTAAAGGTGAGTTGTGACGCAACTATGACGTGTGTGATGACGCAATCATTCGTGCCGTAAAACCTAATACGTCATCATTTGTGCTGTAAAAGGCCCTTTTATGAACGATTTCTTGCAACAGAAAACCTCGTTTATAATGCTGGTATACAAAAAACTCTTTTAGTGCAAATCACTTTACAATATTGACACTGATTTTACGCTTTATAACATTGAAGATTTTTAATGCAAAGAAAGCATACCATTTACATAGCCACCTACTACTCTATGAGAAGCTATAAAACGATGGAAAAATGAATTAAAGTATCTATGAGAACTTTGATTTATTTACGTAGTTTTTCTGTGCATTTCTTGTGTTGTTCGCTTAGTTTGTGTATTATCAAAAGTTAATTGTACGTGGAAACGTTTCATGATACTTTCATGATATAGAGCGATTTTCCTAAGGATGAGCCAAAGTGACAGCCAGTGCTGGCAACATAACTGGTCGTCGTGCCCTTGAGCCCAATGGACTCCCTTCCTGCATTTGTTCGTTTGTAGTTGGCTAACTTGTAAATGGCTTCGACGCTTCCTTTTATGATGTCCCCGTCCGACAAAAATATAGTGCGCGGCGAGAAATAATTGAAATTAGGAACTGCAGTGTTGTGTGCTCTTCTGTAAAAAATCTTTTTTCCTTTATATATGACATTGAACTTACTTTTTGTGTGATAAATATTATGTTAATTTTAAAACCGAGACTTGAATGCGAGATGCGTACCGATGCACGTGGTTCCGGTCTTTGTGCTGTTGTGTGGCGAGCTGTGATTGAGAGCTTTCTATTTACATTCGTGGCAGTTTTCTTTTACTGGTTGTGAGAGCATGTTAAAAGATTTTCCACATATGTATTTAAATTGTTTATTATTTCCCAGACTCGCGTACGTGCATATACCTCAGCGAAACTCTTAGACTTCTGGATAGTGATGTCTTCACAGGAGCCATAACGAAACACTTTACTGAGGGGCTGAACAGCTGTCGCGGCGGAGGGATACTTCTCTGAAATACATGTTATGTTCACTTGTTTTCGCGAACTGTCACTTTGGCTCATCCTTAGGAAAATCGTTCTATACATGCTCGTTGTGTATACTTCGCGAATGTATCCCGCCTGAGATATGGCATAATATTCTGGGGAAATACATTTTATAGCTCCCAGACTTTTAGATTACGAAAACGAATTGTACGAATAATAACCAAATCCCACCCACGTGATTCTTGTAAGCCTCTCTTCATTAATTTAGTAATTTTACCATTACCTTGTCTGTTGATTTACGAATCAGTGTTTTTTGTCAAAAATGACTTGCTTAAGGGCGGGAATATATTTTCAGAAAAGGCCGATGTCTATTACTATAACACTCGACGTAGAAATCATATTCATCAGGTGACAGTATCAACAGCTCATTACAAAAAAATCACACACAATACATGTACATTATTTTACAACACTTTGCCAGATGACATTAAACGATTAAATTCGATAGAAAAGTTTAAATCCAAAGTGAAATTGTTTCTGCTGCATAACTAATTTTAAATTGTAATAATACTATGTGTGTTTTGTGTAAATCTAACATTTAAATGTACCGCGTAAATGTTGATTGACTGTTATCACAACGTTCATCTGTTCACATTGTAGAGAACTGATTCCTTTAAAGTGAATGATTTTTTTTTGTGTGGAGGAACTGAATCTCTCGCCTAGTGAACAGGTATCCGTATAATGTCCGAAAAAGGTTCCGTTTTTAGTATCTCAATTAAACAAACTATTTTCGTGCCTGGATCGCGTTGTGTGAAGTTGTGTTTCTTTGAATCCGTTAGAATTGCGTTGATTAGTTCATACTACTGTTGCTGTTAGATATACTCTTTGGCTGTTCTAATCTATTATACTTTTCATTTATCTTCTATTAATATATTGTTTCATTGATACCATGGATGAATACTTGTTAATCTGTGTTGATAAGTCTATTACTTTATTTCAATTATATTATTTCATCAATAATATTTTTTCGGTCATGTAATTATTATTATTATTATTATTATTATTATTATTATTATTATTATTATTATTATTATTATTATTATTATTATTATTATTGTTGTTGTTGTTGTTGTTGTTGTAATTTAAATAATTAACATTTATATTAATTAAATAATAATTTAGTAAATTTACCCCGTGTTTTATTAATTAATCGTGTAATTGCTGATTCGATGGTCTCATCTGATTCGATTCCTTAGGGAATCGATTCTTTTCTTTCGATTCTATTCTGGAATCGACTCCAACTTTTCGATTCTGGGATCGATTTTAGAATTGATTCTTTACAACGTCCCTTTGTAAGCATGGTGGAAATACAATCATGTTTGCAAGCGTGTAATTGACAATTTTCTTATGGAAAACTGAGAGATGCATGGCTACCATGGATGAATAATAGGATACCCAGCTCGAATACGTTTCTTGCCCCGATGGTGCTGTGCTCTGTGTCCGAGTCCACCATGGGTTCCGCCAGGGCCTCCTTCACAACGCTCTAAGTAAATGCAAATATGCTTCGAATAAAACAGAAATGACATTTCGGAGAGGTGGAAGATAGAAAAGAAACGACATAATAAATGTGTGCAACGAGGTTAAACTAAGAGCAGCAAGCTCACTCAAATATCTAGGAATTACTCTGCAAACAACAGGAACAATATTCACAGTACATCTAAAGGAGAGATTATTTGCAGCAACAAGAAGCATAAACGACATTCCATATCTCAGTTAGTTGTCTATAGAAAGAGCCATGAAATTGTTTACCCACAAAGTACTCCCTGGAACGATATTCGGTTAAGAAATAATAGAACTACCTCACAGTCAAGCAGTTAGAAATATTAGAAAATCTAAAAGCAACTTTCATAAAAAAAAGTTATAGGAATTTCCAAGTATGCGTGATCAAGAACGGCGTATGTAATGATAAAAGAAACGGGAAGATGTAAGACTTCAATTGCAGCTGCGCAACACAAATGTGCTAAGATTAGTGCTGAACGAACGAAAAAAGAGAGAAGGAAATATGGTCAGATTTCTACTGGCGCGATGATAAATAGCGAATGTACAGAGGCAGAATACAGGCGGCAGGTACAAAAGTATATGATTGTGCGCCTGGCAGTGCACGGATTCCACCACCCCATATATCTCAAAGATATTCTGGGTAGATATTTATTTAGTTAAAAAATAGTAAAACACTGTGTGACGTATGGGTAGAAAACCATCTGCGTACGCTTTCTTGAGTTTCATAATCCCTTCCCAACAATTTAACTATTAATAGTTGAAAGATGAAAAAAGTTAAAAAATGTAATAATAATAATAATAATAATAATAATAATAATAATAATAATAATAATAATAATAATAATAATAATAATAATAATAATAATAATAATAAAAATTTTGTAGAAAGCGCGAGACTCTCATTCCAAAAACTATATATTTTCGTTCCCAAGTTATGGAAAACTTATTTGTAACGGTAAACGGTCTGCAGATTTGATTTTTCTGTATTGCTAACAAAATAGTAACTCATCTGAAGCTCTACTACAACTACAAAAAAATTCTCAACAAAACGTGCGCATAGTGAAGCTACATTTACGTCCAGAAGCAAATCAAGGGGCCATCTCAACTTATGCTCAATGGAATCAGGATGGGCTCAGGGAAACGACAAAACCCGATCGAGATAGGATTTCACGAACAAAATCACCAATGTATATGTATTGAATGTGAAAGTGTGACCATTATCACATAATAAATTGCATCAAACGAACCAAATCTATAACCACGTATACCGTCGAAAATTAATTGCAGTGTGCTAATTTCCATCATTAATTAATTTCACTTCAACCAATGTGCTTCGAGCACCAGTTTGCGTTACAGTATTAGCGGAAATTTTAAAAGCAGCCAAATACCAAAATCACAATGTTACTAGTCATTGAAACATATATGAAGCATTTTTTAAATAAGATTGCATATTGTAATATAATCTCCCTCTCTCTCCTTCCTCCTTTGATACCGCGACGCCTCACGTCGCGGCGCCAATGTAACAATATACTACTTCTAATGAAACACGATGGCCCACGTTAGTGCGCCACTGTAATATTCTCTTACAAAATCTCACGACGATTGTAATCTTTTCCTCGTCACGCGCACTATCTTGCCCTGCCCTAGCCCTGCCCTAGCCCTGAATTATAATTGGATGCCACATTAGCGATTGCCCGTACCTCTGCTAGCTCGTACTATTGTTTATTTCTTACCGTGTCGTAGTCCGCGCGCTCACTCCATACGGAGTTGAAGGAAGGGTCCGTTTCGTTCGTGCCTGGGTCAACATTCATACCACTACAGAATAAAAAGACATGGAATCACGGCAATTATGAGCCATTGGGATGCTCATGCATTTAATTTAGGATTTTTTTTCGCTGATATCCCTTTTCCTTAACACAATCTGCCCCTCCGACTTACGAAACATAACAATACGAATATATAAACACACAGAAAAAAATAAACATACACACTGAAATTACAATACAAAGAAAAATCTCATCCATCCATCAGAATGCGCATTCTGTCGTGACCTTCCTTATTATCCTTAGCCTAATAGCATAACTTGGTCTTCGACAGAACTTCTTTTCTTTCTTTTGAATGGAGCGTAAACAAACCAAAAAAACAACAAAACAATACAGTTATTGCACAATTCGTGCCACTTCCCTTTTTTGCAGCGATGTCACCTTCCGTCAGCGCCCGTCGCTGGTAGCTGTCACGTGCATTATTTACGCACGCAGTCCCTCAGCTGCCACCAGATCCTCGATGCACTCCTCCGTTTAAAGTTTGCCAATGCATCCACAATTATTGTTTTTTGTCTTAATCGCGTCTTCCCTGAATGTTATTTCTATATCTCGCGATATATATATCTTTCGCGACGCTCCTATTTCCTGACACCTAATTTGCGTAAATATTGTCTATGCGGATTTTTTTCGTGAATTTCTAAATGAATTTAAATAAATTTTCGATACACTCAGTCTCAACAATTGTTTTTATGCAATCAAAATAACTTTATAACGTTTTACACGACACTTCCGCAAAAATTTTCAAAAACTTAACACAACATAAAAACGCGTGCGATCATCCTCAGATCCGAACTCATTCTGTCTGTAACCCAGTTTGCATTGTTGGTCCACACAATCCAAGTGACTGTCTTTTTTCCAAACATATGCCCATCACCATAATAAATGTTCGAAAATGTTTACATTTTTCACTGTTTTGGGGCATCTTGCATCTTACTCTCTCTTTCATAGTTTTATTAACTTTTGGTTTGTAATTATCACATTACCGAATTCCCTTTTCCCGTTTTCCTTTTTCCAAAAAAAACTTTATTTTCCGTCTTCCGCACTCGTGATGACGTCACTTACATCTTCGGTCGCTCTTTTAATAATTCTTTCTTAGCTCGCTATGCTATGGAACTGGATACTGATTTATTAAAGCCTTACATAAATTCCCCCCGCGCCGTAACTAATTTTGCACTGATCTAAATATTTTTCCCTATAATTTCTGTAAGTTTGGCCAAAATCCACCCAGGCATTCACTGGATATTCAATAAAACTCGTTTTATTATATACTTTCAGAGGTACAACAATGGTCACCATGTCTTCAACTCCGCCGTCATGCATGCAATTTATACCATTTATAATATTTACGGAACCCGTGGCTCGAATACCGTGATTCTTGGTTCAAAATGTTCCTAAATTTGGGTTCTATTCACTGTTCACAATGCCTATTGCCCCCCTTTTGTTTTCTATTACTTTCCTAATAATTATTATTACGCGGCGCTGTTGTCTATTGTTTCTTTCATTATTGGCTCCTCTTTGCTTATGTAGAAGTTCCTTGTCCCACGCTTTCTTGCGGGCTAGTCTCACAAATCATTACAATATTTTATTTCAATTACACTTTTATCGTGTAATTTTTGTTTGGTCACAGTTGGTCACTGCCAATCTTAATTAAGTGGTCAGGCATTAGTGGGCTCTCACTGATTAATGAAATGTTTTCCTTCAAAGCATTACTTTCATTGTCCAAACTACATTTAAACAAGAACCCCTGGTAAGCGTTTACTTCTTTCAAGGCTCACATTTATTAATTATAACTCTTTTAACGATTTTTCTCGTTCAGAAGCCATAATGTTTCGAGAACCTCAATTAAGTGGGAACCTATTCCGCTCACGTTTATTTAAAACCTCTTCTTGATTTAACAATTACTTTCATTGGCTGGACACAACTTCTAAGCTCCAACCTCTCTTAAGTGGCTCACATTGTTTAATCGTTTCCGATTAAACCAATCCTTTCATTGACCAGACATCTAAGCAGGAACTTCTCTTAAGCGTACCTTTCTTTCAAAGCTCACATTCATTAAATATTATCCTTTTAACGAATTTTCTAAATGATCAGGCAACACGATTTTTCGATAACCTCCATTTAGCGGACACGTCTTATTCTACTCACCTTCGTTTAAAACCTCTTATTAACTTAACAATTATTTTCATTGACCGCACACATTGGGCGTCCACCTCTATTTGGCGGTCAGGTATTATTCGGCGAATTAATGGTTTTCAATTACACTTTTACTGTATTTTACCAGACATTTCGGCGGGAACATATATCAAGCGTTTACTTCTTAAAAGGTTCGCATTTATTAAATATATGTCCTTCTTTTAACGACCTTTGCTCATTGTTCTGAGAATTTTTTTCCACAACCTTCATTAATAAACATGATCACGTTTATTACAAACCGATTACCCAGGCGCGGCTCGTGATTAAAGGCTGTAAGGCGGAGCCTTCCCTACAAAAATCGCCGCCCAAAAGAATGTAAAAAATATTTATAAATGTATTTATTTATTAATAATGGCTTTCTGAGTTATATTATGTAATAATCATATCAAAATGTTTATATGATAGTGCTAAAAAGCTCGTTCGTAACGCATTTGAAGCTGTTGACAGGGAAGAGATACGCGTTAGGCTCCCACTTCATTCTGTCATAAGCCCCATAAGAAAACGAGGAGGGCGTGACGTCATGCATTCGCTGCACAGGCTTACGGGCGGACGAAGGCTGCGGCCTGGCAGCCTTCAAGGGTCGGGACGTGGGCGCGGCCGAAGCCTGGGTGGGGCGTACGGTCTGAAGAACTGCGTGCTCACCAGATAGCAATACTATGCAGCTCAGTGAGAAACACTGAGCATTAACTAGTTGTTCAAATACGCGGTAGGAACGCTACTCCCTTATCGGAATGTGTATACAAATACATTAATTAAAAACCAAGTCCTAATGAAAAACGTAGACAAAACTCTGTGAAAGAACGCGTTCCCCTGCTTTCCCCATAAATGAAAATCTAGTACTACCCCCGAATTAACTTCATGAAATGGCGGGAAAAACGACACGCCCTGCTTTCTGAAGTGCCGTTAGGTACGCACCACAGAGCAGTTTGTGAATGGTACGAAAGTTTAATGGTTGTCTGTTGTCTTGTTAGCGGTGAAGGTCAATTGTGCGTAAGTCATAGTGTGATATTGTGTAGCTGCGTTTGCTTAATTTGTGGTGTTGGGTAGTTTTGTGGGTTTTATTGGTGTTGGTGTATTTGTTGTAAAGATGAATTCAGTGAACAATATACGTGGTAACAATTTGGATCTTCATTCGAGGATACAGGTGAAAATCCTTGGTCCGCATAGGCCAAATCTTTCTATAATTCAGGAACAAAAGGAATACATATCTCGTGGTGGATATATTCGTAAATTCAACCCAACAATGTACAATGCTGCCGAGTGGCTTTGTGGATGTGATGTAAAAAATGCGCTCTTTTGCTTCACGTGCCTCCTAACCAAGAACGATGATAATGTGTGGACTGAGTCAGGAGTCACAGATTTGAAAAACTTTAATGCGAAAGTGAAAAAGCATAACTCTTGTGAAAAACACTTACATGGTTTCATTGAATTTACGATGTTAGGAAAAGTGGACATTAGATGCCAGTTAGATTCTGCTTACCGTTTACGTGTAAAACAATTCAACGAGAATGTTTCAAAGAATCGATGTATTCTGGGAGAACTAATAGACTGTATAAAGTTTTTGTCGAAAGTTTGAACTGGCCTTGAGAAGACATGACGAGACGGAAAATTCTAGCAATTCTGGAATATTTCGCGGGCTGGTTAGTCTCATGGCAGAATTGGATAGTGTATTGAAGCAGCATATAGAGAAAACCGATAATCGTGTATACTTAGGTCTCTAAAACAATTCAAAACGAATTGCTGGATTCCATCTACGCGGTTTGCTTGAACCTTATTAAGCATGAACTACAGGAGACAAATTATGTAGCAATTGAAGCTGATGAAACCACTGATAGCGCCACATTATCACAACTGGTTTTTATTTTGAGATATGAGATAATGGGGAAAATAAAGGAAAGATTCGTAAGCTTCGTTCAACCTCAGAGACACAACGCAGAAGGCAAAAGTGAAAATGAAGATACATGAGACTCCTGAAAAACTTATTGCTCAAAGTTATGACGGTGCCCCGTCATGAGTGGTCATAACAATGGGGTGCAAGTGAAAATAAGAAAAAAATATCAGAAAGCCCTCTTTATTCACTGCTACGCCCACCAATTAAATTTGGTTGTTGAACGTTGCGTTACCGAAAATAAGCAAGTGAAATTTTTTTTAGTAACTTGGAAGGAAGCTCAACATTTTATTCTTAGTCTCCTAAACGAACTGCAGTCCTTGACGAAGTGGTGAAGAAACGCATTCCCAATTGTCCCCAGTCCATCAGGTGGAATTTCAAGTCGCGGTGCGTTACCACTGTATACAAATACAGAGAGGAAATTTTAGTGTGTTTAAACACAATTATTGAATGTGAAAGTAACGACTACAAGACAATTAATAAGGCCATGGGGCTTAAATGTTTCTTGCAGGACGACGATTTCCTTTTCTGGCTACAGTTCTTTAACAAAGTCATGCCTCATTGCGATATTTTATTCAATGAACTTCAGCAGAAGAATATAGATACAGTGAAAACGCTGAAGTACGTTTCTGAATTTGTTTCTTCCATACAAGAAATTAGAGTTTCACTCGACACTGGACTCTGGGGAGAAGAAGAACCATCGGCAAAACGCGTGCGTTTTACAGAGCCAAGAAAAGTGTGTGCGAGAGAAGTTTGCGACATCATAATAACGCAAATCAAGGACCGTTTTCTTTTCAGCGATCATCTTTCTGTGGCAAAGTTGTTTGAGCCATCATTATTTCCAAAACACAGCAAAGCATTTCCAGAAAAAGAATTTAAAACTGCTGTTGACTTATATCATTTAAACTCTATCGATTTACGTCACGAATTAAAAGTATTGTACAGTCGAGCAGATTTTGTAGGGCATCGGGAGCGTTAATTTTGCTGAACTTTATTTATGAGAACAACTTTCCAGAAAGTGTCAAGCTCCTTAAGATTATAGTGACCATCCCGATGACCACTGGTGAAGCAGAACGTTGCTTTTCTACTCCCAAAAGGGTGAAGACCTTCATTCGAAACACAATGAAAGAAGATCGACTGTGTGCGTTGGCAATGTGTTCCATTGAAAAGGAGTTATTGTCATCACCGAACTTCAATGAAGTCGTTATAGACTACTTTGCAGAACAGAACGAGAGGAGAGCTGACTTCATTTACAAACAAACTAAGGTAAGCCAAATATTATAAGTATGTAACGTTAACATAGTTGTGCTGCGGTGCACTCCCCCCCCCAGCAATTAAACAGTTGCAGCCTACTCCATTTAGAAAACCACGAGCCGCGACTGCGATTACCCCAAACTTACGTTGACCAAACACAACATTTAAGAGCCAACTTCTTTTCAGCGGTCAGATATTATTCGACTCACATTCATTAATGAATTGTTTTCGATCAAGCCATTACTTTCATTGACCAGGCGTCATATAAGTTGGGACGTCTATTAACCTTTTATTTCCTACATGCTCAATTTTCTTAATTTACCTTCTTTAATTGATTTTTCTCACTGATAAGACAACGCTTTTTCTACAACCACCCTTCAGCAAGCACGCCTTATTCCGTTCACATTAATGCAAATCGTTTTCTCGATTTGAAAAACTACTTTCATTCACCACACCTAACATTTAGCACCAACGTTTTTAGGCGGTAGTTATTAGTGGGCTAACATTGATTAATGAAATGTTTTCGTTCAAACCATTACTTTCATTGACCAAACTACATTTAAGCAGAAACCTCAATTATGCGTCCACTTCGTTCAAAGCTCACATTATTAATTGTAACTCTTTTCACGATTTTTCTCATTGATCAGGCAACACGATTTTTCGACAACCTCCATTAAGCGGACGCGTCTTATTCCGCTCATTATTTAAAACGTCTTCTTGATTTAACAATTACTTTTATTGACTGCACACAACTTGTATACTTGTTTTTTTCTAACGTGATATCTGAGGATATTATCTCCAAAATGGAATATGGCACGACTTTTTGCGTCTTTCTCGGTTCTGCCGAAAGATTTCGCATGATCGCGACCTATCAAGCAGTGCTGCAGATCAAGCGACTCTAGTGGCACAACCGAGAAAGATGCGAAAAGCCATGCCATATTCCATCTATTTATTTATTTATTTTTATTTATTTTACGTCAAAAAACAGTTAAAAACTGCGTATGACGTGCTATGGAGAAAAGTGAATTGTGTGCACATTTTCAAAATTCTGTGATCCCTACAATAAGTCATATACTACTTAAATTTTGAATTTTGAAAGGGAGAAAAAAAAACAAAAAAACTCCCATGTAATAAAATCTATTTTCAAGGATAAATAAGCAATAAATTTTGAATTTTGAAAGGGAGAAAAAAAACAAACAAAAAAAACTCCCATGTAATAAAATCTATTTTCAAGGAAAAATAAGCAATAAATTTTGGCTCTTATTACTTCCTGCCGCGACAACATGGAAACGATAATTTGAATAATTGTATTTCCCACTGAATTCTAGAAGACGTGCACAGAAAATGAAGTTACATTTATGTCCAGAAGCAAAACAAGGGGCCATCTCAGCATTTGCTCAATGGATCAGGGAAACTGGACGAAAAACCTGATCGAGATGGGGGTCATTGACCCGGAAGCTGTGTTACAATAGTTGTTACAGGTTGTTTATACTCATTTATACAGTCAAAATGGTAATTAATGCACTATGTATCATTGTTAAAATTAATGTTACTTTTCTTGTGATGCTCAGTATAGTCTCTAATTGTATAGAAACAGTTATGCAGCAGAAACGATTTCACTTGGGATTTAAACTTTTCTATTGAATTTAATCGTTTAATGTCATCTGGCAAATTGTTGTAAAATAATGTACATGTATTGTATGTGAATTTTTTGTAATGAGCTGTTGATACTGTCACCTGATGAATATGATGTCTACGCCGAGTGTTATAGTAATAGACTTCGGCATTTTCTGAAAATATATTCCCGCCCTTAAGCAAGTCATTTTTTACAAATACCACTGATTCGTAAATAAAAAGACACGGTAATGGTAGAATTCCTAGATTAATGAAGATAACACCCTCAGCTGCCACGTTACGAAAACCCAAATATAAGTGCCAACCTCTTCTAAGCGGACCAGCCGCGGGGAATGTGGGGATTAGAAATCGCCGCGGGGCATGTAGGGATTGAAATTAGCCGCGAGGCTTGTAGGGATTCAAATTAACCGCAAGACATGGGATTGTAATTAGCCGCGGGACACGTGGGGATTGGAATTAGCCTCGAGGCATGTACAAAGAGTTCTGTGTGTTAGATGCCCTAGTAAAACAGGCGCTTTCACGTAAATGGAGCCATTTATATTGCAGTTTTGTGAATTTCGAGAAGGCTTTTGACTCAATTAATAGGGAAGCTTTATGGTGAAAACCAAATGAGCAAGGCGTCTCATGTAAAATTTTAAGTGATGCAGAAGTAAATTTCTGCATCAGGTGGGGCGACGGAAGTACAACGTGAAAAATAAAATCGGCAGTAGGAGTAAGACAGGGCTGTTCTCTCTTACCGCAATTGTTTATCAACGATTTATTGACTTGGGTATAGGAAGCGGATACAGCTGCGCGAGAAATTGATGGCCACAAAATTCCCGGACTAAATATGCTGATAATTTAGTAATATGTTCGGAGACTATTGCGGGCTTACAGAAGAGTTTAAATATCCTAGAACCGTATAGTGAGACATGGGGACTAAAAGTAAATATTCAAAAAACGAAAATAGTTGTCTTCAAGGATGGGTTTATTTGGGGTAACAAAGAGAAATGGTATTACGTGTAGGATGAGATCGATTGAGTCAAAACGTTTGCATATCTTGGTGCAAATTTTTCCATGAATGGGGGATGGAATAGTCGCATGGTAGCGGCGCAAAGTAAAGGAAGAATTGCGCTCAAGAAATAGTTTGCGCAGTGCTCAGGGATCCGGAATTGTCTTTAACGGTGTGAGATACAATCTTTAAATCGCTAGTTCTCCCAGCTACGAATTGTACGGCAGAAATCTGGGGAGTAGATAGGATAATTGACCAGAAAGCATCGAAACAGATTATTACGATTACTTCTCGGAGTCTCTACATTTGCAGCAAAAGTATGAGACGTCGGAGGAATTTGGAAAGATTTTAAAATGATACCCATTAAAATTTGGATCAGATTAGCAGGTGAACAGGCTGACACGCTTATACATGGGTGCTTTAGAGTACAGTTACTACGAAGCGACCAACGCTATTGATCGTACCAAATTAAACTGCTACTAGAACGTGCAGATCTGGGAAACGTATCTCTGGAAATGGTTGGGGAAAGGTGAAGAAAAGGTGAACGTGAGATAGAACGGCTAATTCCCGATAGACTTGCGGATATTAAAAGGCAAGATATCTTGGCAGCGTCCGAAAAACGATAGCTAGTGACACAAATTAACGCGACTCCGGTGTGGGGTTGCGAGTTACGTTCACACACTTAGAAAGATGGATGAAACGTAGATTGAAGAACTCGAATAGTAATGGCATCCGTGTGCTTTGCGGTGATAGGGAAGATTGGTTCACATCCTTTTAATTTGCTGTGCGACCGAAACATGAAGAGAAAAAATTGTGTCAGAATAGGAAATTACTACTTCTAATATAGGAACGTAACGCTCGCCCAAAAACTTTTAGGCGAAAAAAGGTCTAATTTCATAAATAAATTAGGAACATTTCTAGAAAAGGTTCAGACTATTAGGGAAATGGAAATCAGGGAGTGGGAAAACAGCACTGAGCAAATAGTATGAGCAAAGAATAAACCAGACAGTATGAGCAAAGTCTATACTGAAGAGCAAATAAATAAGTCAATAAGCAAACAATGATTAAGTTATTCAGTAATTTAAGTTAGTAAACTGTTAAAGAAGTCATAAGTTATAGTCAACTGTTTAGTCGATAAAATAAAATTACTGTCAAATTAATACGCACATTAGGGGAAATGACGAGTGGGTGTCGGAAATCATAGTGCATAGGTAATGGTGCGAACGATCTTCTGTGGCGCAGTTAGATTTCAGGTGCTGAGGAGGCAAACACTGGAAGGAGAATGCCTGACGTCCGCGCCAGGAAATAAATAAATAGTTTTTAAAATACTGATAGATTAGCATGTACTCGGCTTCTGACGGCAGGTTTTTCCCCTACAGCTACCCTACCCATTGTTCCGGTTCCCTTCCTGCAGAACCGCCGTCAGTCATCACATCACGGGAGGGGCAGATCCGCTTATCACTCTATGCCATCTAATGTCACGGGATACTTCTTCGAAATCGTTCTTCTACCTGAAGCTTCTTTAAAACTTTTGCGGCATAGGTGGCTACCGCACTCCAATTCTCTTGGGTCAGCACCATCCTAGTGACGATGGTTTCAGGAGAAGACGGTACAGTTCTTCTCTTTCCTCAACGAAGCGCGGACAGTGAAAGAACACGTGCTCTACATCTTCAACCAAGGGATCACAGGTTGGGAATCGGGAGTCATCGTCCAACCGGAAATGGAGTTGGTATGCCCGGTAGCACCCATGCCCCGTTAACAACTGGGTCAAATAATGATCCTCATCTCCGTGTTTGCTTTGGGTCCACTTTGGTACGTCAGGAATAAGACAAAATGTCCATCTACCAGTGGATGATAAGAGTTCATCGCCTTTGCCACTGAGCCATTGTCACCTCCCTCTCTTCCTTCATGAAGACGCTCCTATTTGTAGCTCCCTGTGGCGTACGTCTGCACAACCTGGCCCTTTCTTGTGTCACGAGATCTATAGGGGGCATGCCAGCAATCACACACACAGCGCCATTCGAAACCGTGCGAAACGCCTGGGCCACTCTCAAGGCGGACCTTCTGTACTCTGACTTCGCACCGCAGGCGTACGACTGGATTCCAAAGGCATCAGCCTAAATGGGGGCTGCGTAGAGAATCATAGAGTTAACTGCACTAGACAGGAGCCTTCGGCTACTTTGTCTTGGATCCCCGTCGTTTGGCATAATTCGTGCCAAGGCAGAAGCCATGTGCGACGCTTTCTCCCTGACTATACGCGAGTGCTCGTCGAAATGGTGTCTCGCGTCATTCTGGACTCTTAGGAGACGGCTTGGAGGCTATTCTACTACCCCCAACATTGAGAGTAATACCCTCTTTCGCCTTCCTGCCTGTCACCAAGACAGCCTCCCTTTTATGCTCGGCCTTCTGGAGCCCCACCGACGTTAGCCACAGCCGAATCGTAGCTCCAGTCTCGTCGAAAACCTGCGTGACCTCTTCAATATATTTGCCGACCATTACCACGGCAACATCGTCAGCAAATCCAATAGCCCTAGCGCCTTCTGGAAGCTGGAGCTTCAAAACGGAGTCATTCATAATATTCCATAACAGCTGGCTAAGTACCGAGCCTTGCGGAACACCACCCGAGATATACGTTTTTATTCCGGTCTCAGTTTCGTATAGTAAAGTTCTTTCCTCGGAGCAGCTTCTGACTATTTTCATTATGTAATTCGGAACTCTTAGTTTTTTTTAACGCAGTAAGTATGGAACTCCACCTTGCCGTATTAAATGCGTTCCTGACGTTGAGGGTAACAATAGCGCAATACTTATTTGCGCCTCTTCTCCATCATTTGCCCTCAATAGCCTTGCGTGCGATGTCGATGACGACCCTAATCGCGTCCACTGTGGATCTCGCCTTCCTGGAGCCATACTGATTAGCAGAGAGTCCCTGTGGTCCCTCCGTGTAGGCTTCAATCAGTTTGCAGATGATCCGCTCAAACACGTCAGCAGTATCTAGTAAACATATAGGCCGATATGCTGACGGATCGCTAGGTGGAATCGCCCTTCGGAAGAAGGACCAGACATTGTTCCTTTCAACGACGGGGAAATTTCCCCTCTCGCAAGCACGAATTGTATGCCGAATTGTGTCGTAGTTTAGGCGACCTCACCCGCGTTGCGCTCACCTAGGTGTGCGGTGGCATTCTCTGCGAACTTCCGCAATCTCGTCAATCCACCAGTACACCGGAGGACAGCGTTCTTTCTTGAGGCTTTTCGTCATTGATACATCACGAGCGACAAAGACCCGATTCATTACAGTTCCCACCATATCTTGAGAGTTTCCGACCAGCATAACGTTGCCCTCCATCATGGCAGCTAAAGAATCCAGATCGAACGTCCTGTGGTTCCAAGTTACTCTCCTCCTATCCATTGCAGAACTTAACCTACACTTCTCCCTGACTTCATATACAATAGCTTGGTGGTCGCTATGTGTGTAATGATCGCTAACCTCCCACGCATTAATCCGTCTAGAAAGGCTCCCACATGCGAATGCCAAGTCAACGATGGAGCTGCGGCCATTCCTGGCAAAGGTCGGACTGTTACCCGTGTTGTAGAGGTAGACGTTTAAACGGGAAAGGCTATGCAGGAGAGACGTCCTACGTTGGGTCGTTACCCTGTTGCCCCACTCAGTGGCCCATGCATTAAAGTCCCCAGAAATAATAAGAGGCCTTCGTTCTCTCGCATCATCCAATAATCTATTGAGTAATGCCTTGAACTCCTCAGGTGACGCACTGGGTGCGACATAAACACTATAAAAATATTTACCGAACCCTTTGATCCAAGTGAATCCATCCTCTGGGCATAACTTCCTGGACTGGACTATTACCACAAATCCACACCGCAGCTCGATTAGACGCGTCCGAAACCCAATGGAGACCGGTTATATTCCGGTATTTCTCACACAGGATCGCGACGTCTACCTTCAGCTTCCGCACCGTTTGGCTGAGAAGGCCTTGCGCCGTTTCGCAGTGATTAAGATTGAGCGAAAGAACCCTCATTCTCATTCTTCTAACTCCATTCCGCCTTCTGCGAAGCCTTTTGATAATAGGGGCACTTATAGCTAGCAGTTGATTGTTTCTCACTTTCTTTCCTTTGACAGAGACAGCAATTAGAACCGCATTGATGACAATTCTTTGATCTATCAGGCCCTTTACAGTTTCGCGCCAGGAGTCCAAAAGCCCAAAACCTGTAACACCTGGTAACAACTATCTTCTCCCGAATGCGAAACCTAACCCAACCAATCCGAATTTTGCTGATTTGAGCCGCTTTCCTGACTAGTTCTGCTGGTAGTGCAAATACGGCCGTTGAGTGCCACCGTACGCGGTGCGAATAGACTTCACTATTACTTTCCTTTCTTTGCCTCCGTCGAGCTCTCTCAAAGGCCTCAACAATATCTTTGCCCGTCGTGAATCTTTACTCTTCAGGAGTACATCACTTGACAAACCTTTTACCTCCGCTTTTCCTTGCCGTTAATCGGCCACTGCGGTCTGAAATTGCGCTGATTTCAAGCATCACGCGGCTCCCAACTCCGCAAGGTTTCCCGTGCCTCTTTCTTATTTTAACTCTGTGTGTGTCTGTCTATATCTGTGTGTGTATCTCCGTGTTTCTGTCTCCGTGTGTGTGTCTTTCTGTCGCCGTGTGTGCCCGCCTGTCTCCGTGTGTGTGTCTGCCTGTCGCCGTGTGTGTCTGCCTGTCACCTTGTCCAGTGTGTCTGCCTGTCACCTTGTCCAGTGTGTCTGCCTGTCACCTTGTCCAGTGTGTCTGCCTGTCACTTTGTGTGTGTCTGCCTGTCTCCATGTGTGTGTCCGTCTGTCTCCGTGTGTGTGTGTCTCCGTGTGTGTCTATCTCCGTGTGTGTGTGTGTGTTTTACGAGGGTTGGAGGAAATCTTCAAAAGACATTGTGTAGCCCGTTCTACCCACCGTGTGAGATTTTTACTCAGTAAAACCGATCCTCCCTTCTCCTCCATCATCTCCGCGGAACCGCTTAAGGGCATTACTTCGCGGAGAGTGGAATAGTGACCTCGTCACATGAAATTAGTCGGGTGAGGAATCGTGAGATATCATTCCTACCTTTCTCTAGGCGTCTCAATTCCACCAATATATCTTGTGCAAAATTGCACACCACTCTCCAATTACTGTCAGAAAAAGGCATACATCAATGTTTTCTGGAGTCAACTGGCCTATACCAAGTATCTGGGACGTGGCTAGTCCTAGAGGTGCGAAAAGTGGGCACTGAAAAAACACGTGTTCGGCGTCCTCGACATCCGGTTCACACACAGGACAATGAGAAGCATCACATAGTTTGAACCTGTGATGGTAGGCTCTGAAGCAACCATGTCCTGTTAGAAGCTGTGTGATGTAATAATTTACCCCGCCGTACTTTCGATTGATCTACGATTCAACTGTAGGAATCAATCAGTATGTCCATCTTCCATTGGAGGACGTGTCCCATCGCTGTTGCCACTCTGCTAGCTGTTCCAAGCAGTTCTGCTTCCCGTCTCTTTTGTCGTAACACTTCTGCCGTTCACGGGCCATTATATCTATCGGAATCATCCCGACTATGACGCAAACTGCTTCATTGAAGACAGTGCGGAACACACATGCCGCTCTCAGCGCAGATAACCGATATATTGAAGCCATGTCTCTGCGTATCTGCAGAGTTGGCCCAAATTGGTGACCCGTAGAGCAGAACCGAAGTGACGACCGAGGCAAGGAGCTTGCTCTTTTCATGACTAGGCCCTCCAGCGTTTGGCATTAACATAGTCAACGCATCATTCACCACCGCCGCTTTTTTTCTGGCGAAGTCCAAATTCATTCATTTAAAGGACAAGCGTGTGTCGATCGTGTCTTCAGCTTAGATTTAACCTGAAAAAAGGATTCCGAGATGTACCCGATCCTGAGTGCGCTTTCCTATCCTGAGAGTAGCACATGTCTTTTTACGAGATCCATGGCCTAGGGCTTTTATGTTAGGCCCGACTCAGTCCATTAGGTTTTAGGTCACAATTCCTTTTCTAGTTGATAAGGGAGTCAGGACAATAGGTAATAAAAGAATAGTACAAATTTGATCGTTCCATTTTTATTTGGCAACTGGCGACCATGTAGAAATTGATTGAGATAATACTTACCTTTAAATATAACACTAATAATGTCTATGCATAGACTTGTGGTTATCTGCCTGCAGGGAACACATCTCCGTTCTGAGCACTCCCTCTTTCTACGCGACTTTTGTTGCTACAGGCACGACGTTGATGATGGCCTCCACGCCAATGGCGGAGTCGCCACTTTTGTCACAGACTCTCTGGTATCTAAAGAAATAGACTAACCTCTCTCCAGGTATCTTGCGTTCGTGTGAATTTCCCCACTATTTCTATTACCATTTGCAACGTCTATATCCCGCCTGGACAAGTCGTGTCATTCAAAGAACTGGAAGATGTGTTCTCTCAGTTGCCCGCACCTTTTATTATTGTTGAGGACTTCAACGCTCACAGCCCTTCATGGGGTGACGCAAGTGGGTGCACGAGAGGCAGTATACTTAATATCATTGATAACCTAAACGTAATTCTCCTCAATACTGGGGAAAGCACACACTTTTCTGTAGCTCCAAACACTTTCTCGTCCGTAGACCTAGCTCTCTGTAGTTCCTCTATTTCTACAATCTTCGAGTGGACTGAAGTTGGCGACCTGCATGGCAGTGACTACTTCTCCATTCTGGTCAACCTTGATATTCCCGACCTGAACGTTGCCCGCCCTCCGCGCTAATCCACTGAGCTGAGTGGGAAACATTCAAGAAAGAAATACGAATATCGGAAAACTGCTCAAACGATGTCGATGCTATGGTTGCCCATTTTACAAACGCTGTCCTTCATTCGGCCTCATTTGCCATCCCGAAGTCGTCGGGCCACCCACGACATTCCCCCTGTGCCATGGTGGAATGCTGACTGTGCCACCGCGGTCCGCGATCGGAAGAGGGCATTGGCAAAACTCAGTAGGTTCCCAACCATGGAAAACCTAATAAATTATAAAAGATCCCGAGCCAGAGCTAGATTGACGATACGGGAAAGTAAGGCTGCGTCCTGGAGAGCTTACATCTCGTCACTCTCTTGGGCCCACTTCGAACCTTCCTTGGGCTCACATTCGACATGATCTTAACCTGGCGAAAACACATTCGTAAACTACAGGGCCGATTTGTATCACCTTTAAATCTCTTTCGTACTCTTAGTGGTAGCTCTTGGGGCGCAGACCGCAGGCGCCTACCGTACGAGTCGCATCGAATGCCTCTTGGCCGAGGTTGGAGAACCGTCTCTGAGCCGAAGGCGGAATATTTTGATTGTCTCATAGGGCGCGAAATTATCCAATATTATTCAATATTGGATAATATTGGATATATATTATTATATTGGATATTAATATAATAATATATATTATTATATTAATATTGGATATATCCAATATTGGATAATATTGGATATTGGATATATTATCCAATATCCAATATCTCCCTCACGCCAGCAGTCCTCCATCCAACCCAATTGGCTTTGTATGCACTTAGACCATATTTACCCCATCCCCTGGGAGTCTGTCTCCGTATGCTTTTACAGAAGCTTAATATAAAACTGCCCAACCCTGTGAAACCCCCCGAAACCTTTTTTTCCCTTGGAAACTACACCGGCATATAATAGACCTTAGATTGTCTAACCTTCCTAAATCCTTGGCTCCCCCCAGTACATTCTTCTCGGAATTTGAGGCGATAAAATCTACGTATCCTGGCCATTACTTCATTTACACCGATGGCTCCTCTCAAAACGGCAAAGTTGGATGTGGCTTCTACTGCAGTGGAATCACGCGAGGTTTTCGATTAAACTCTTGAAAGAACTTAAGTTTGCTTCATCGATGTCATTAAAGAAAGTAGTGATCTGCAGTGATCCCAGGAGCTCTCTTGTATCCATCTCCTCCTCGTCTTGTGACCTTCTAACAATGACCATCCAACACCAAATCCATCATCTATTGGTCCACCACTATATTTTAGTCTTTTTTGGGGTCCCTGGGCACGTGGGAATAAGAGGAAATGAAATAGCTGACTAGGCAGCAAAGTCCGCCACGAAGAAAAGAGAGACATCTTCACAGTCCCCACGGAAGACACTAAGCTCTTTATTAAACGCTCTATCCGCAGTGAATGGCAAGCGGAGTGACAGAACTCAGATTTTAAGCTCACGAGAATCAAGGATTCCATAAATCCTTGGTCTTCTTCATCTCGTGATGCTCAGCGCGAGGATATCATTTTAACACGCCTTCGGATCGGCCACTGCCATGTCTCCCACGGATATCTCCTCCAGGGGGAGCCATCCCATATATGCGAATACTGCAAAATAGATCTTACCGTGGAGCATGTTCTCTTGCACTGTGTTAAGATAAGTGATAGCCGCCGAAGGCATCACCTTGCTTGCTCACTAGCGGAGATTCTTAGAAATGACGAATCTTCTCTCTGCAAGCTTTTCAGCTTTTTACGAGAGACAAACTTCTACAGCCTTACCTGAGAGAAGATGATAATGCCAACTATTGGTTTTTACCCCGAGATTTTTAAGTAACTATCTGGTATTTTTCTGCCAAATCCTTTTATTAGAATACTTTCCTTTTCAGTTTTACTTTGCTTTCCATTTAAAAATTTTAATTTTCCTTCGTTAACTTGGCACTGCAATAGTGTACTCAATCAATTAATTTTAGCAGTAATTATTTTCTCCTCGCTGGTTTTCGATCTCAGGTCCGTAAAATTAACATTCCTGACACATGTCCCCTACACCACCAGCTACATAGCTGAACTTACTCCTTCCCGGCGCAAAAAGAAAGTGAAACATTTGCATTTGCAGTGCTTCAAAATTCAGTGTTTAATTTACATTAATTCAAGATGTAGTTTTAAAAACAGAATTCATGATGGAAAAATCTCTAAAATCTCTTGTCAATATTGTTTTTCGACAATGTTAATATTTGTTTGCAATTTTCGAAATTTCCGATTGTTCGCCTAAAATTGGACGTACACCGTTTTTAAACGTCTTTTGCTTCGACGAATAGATTTACAGAAAAAAATTGGAGCTCTTTTTGAGAAAATTTGGAAAGTATGACGGGTTTGGTATAAAGTGCCGTCAAAATTAAATGATTCGTTTCAAATTCAAGGATTCGTGAGGATTCGAGATTTCGAGGATTCGATCAGCCAGATCGTTGAAGGAATATCCATTTTGGTCAAAATCGTTTTTACTTTAGGCTCTAGAATTACCCATACGTAGACGGACTGACGAAGTGGTTTTTCGAAAATCACTTTTTCAGGTTTAAAACACCAGCGTTTTGACAGCCCTGTGTATAAAAAGTAATATACGCACACGAACAACAATCCCCTTTTTACGAATTAGCAAGACTTTATAAGACTTTTCTTCTATGGAAATTTCGACACATTCTCCTGCAGCATTACATAATTCTCTCTTTATACGAGTGTGGAGATACAAATTTGCTACCATTGCTAGGATTTGAACTCGGGTCATTCTAATCTGGAGGTCTGATTTTACCGCACTACGCTACCACAAACATCGTTCACCACGCTGTCCAAACGCGCTTATTAACCCTTTCAGTGCTAATGCCGGATATATCCGGCGCAAGACTTTTGTGTCACGAGTGCTAATGCCGGATATATCCGGCGCGGGTTGGTCGTGCCATGAGTGCTAATGCCGGAAATATCCGGCGCACGATGTTTCGTCTGCTTTCTGATTTTATTCCTAGGGGGCAGTACAAGCTATTAGCTTGGCACGACATCTACTGCTTCCTAAAAGTACTGAGTAGCTGTAGTATTTTTTTCTGACCAATAGAGGGAGCATAAGGAGTGTTTAAGCCGAATTCATCTGCCCGTCGTGCGTGGCGGAGGCCGGCGGCCGGCCGGCCGGCCGGCGTTGACTGACAAAGGGAGTCGCTCGGTACTTGGACCGCGCGCAGGTCAAAACATGCGAAATTATATGGCTCCAGCACCCTCCACCAAGGAGGGTGCTGGGGCAATAAAAATCTTTGTGCAAAATCTACCCATCCTGGTTTTTGTGCCTCATTTTGTGTTGAGATTTCTTGCTGTGCGATCGCGTTTTTCTGAAGTATTATTACATTCGACTTGGGCTTTGATTTTGGTTGCATTCTCTGGATTTCTGTTATTTTATTATTTCATATTTGAACTCTGGCTTCTCTTCTGGACACGATTTTTGACACTGAATTCTGCATTACGGCTTATTATATAATATATTATCTCGAATTTCGGCTTTGTATTTCGGCGTTTTGATTTGCGGATATTGGATCATGGCAAAACGTCGTGTGTACACATATTAAATCACTTACTGCCTTACATTTCTTTAAAAAAACAAATTAAAAAAATTATAAATAAATTTTAAAAAAATATTTCTAACTTCGCCAGTGCCGGTCCAAAGCCCAGATCAATCAGAAGGATGGGAAATATAAGCAGTTTTCTCCCCGCACCGCGCCCCCTACAAAGGGCGCGCACCCGAAAAGAATGCAGGCCACAGGCGACCCCAGCGGGCCGGGTGACTCAGGGCCCGGGGAGGCGCTGATGCCACAACAACGTAGCGCTTAAAGGGTTAAGAAAACAATGTGATAATCATTGCATTTAGATTTTTAGAGAAATGTACTCCATGTATCAAAGATATCAATTCACAATACGAATGCAAAGGAATAAAACACACGCAACTACATAGCTCATTTTAGTTAAAAATATTTTCAATCAGAAGCCGACTTCTGTAGAACCCGTTGAGCAGGTCGTTCCCAGCTTTATCTTTCGCCGACTATCGCCAAGGTTAGAGTACGTCACTGATGAAAGTTGCGATAACACTAGACTAACACGTGCAGTAATGCAGTCGTTCTGAAATCAGAATCGCAATAGCGGCAAATTTATACCAGATTCCCGAAGATATCACACTAAAATATGTAGGGACGTCTCAAAAGGACATACTTTCTGTGATTTGTATAAAAGTTGCGAATGATTATAACTATACAGTTAACGTCAATGTTTTCTACCCGCAAACATTGTCCGCCACGGATGAGATTCGATCTCGGGTAAACACGTTTCCCCCGCAGTCGTTTTACCTATTTTACCACACACACCCTTATGACACTCGTACATCACAAAGATGATTTTGAATTATCACATATCACAGATTTGACTAAAAAAACACGTGCGGGGATTAGATTCTTGCGTTCACCACAGATGGACAGACAGACGTCATTAGACTTGAGTAACGGGGACCCACAAAACACAGATTCTGTCTACAAACGTATTGGAGGAAGTAATTTCATATATATATATATATATATATATATATATATATATATATATATATATGTGTGTGTGTGTGTGTGTGTGTGTGTGTGTGTGGGTGTGTGTGTGTGTGTGAATATTATATTCATATATATAGGAACAACATTTATCCACTTTTGTCGTTACCAGTGCTCGGGATTAAGAGTTTTTTGTCTAAAATTCGCCGTTGTCGGCGCATGATTACAATACTTTCCCTTCTTACGAAGTAATTACAAGAAAGTAAGAAAAAATGTTTTTTTATGTTTCTATTAAACGAAAATTAATAATAAATTTTAAAGATGAAATAATCTGTAAATACTACAATGAGATTTATTAACCATATAAAATGAAATATAATAAACAGGAACCTTCTGTCCTTTACTTGGAATTCTTCACAAATCTATAACAAAAAGATATTTAAAGCATTATTACAACAATATTAGAATATTTTTGTTGAGAATTACGATAATTATGGAAATATAAACATTATTAAAACAAAATAAGTTAATATATTGTTACGATTCTAGGTGGTGAAATAAAACTCGAGTATTATTTTAACAAAAACGTTTATTTTGTTTCTTAACACAATCACTGAAAACACTTGATTTATGTACAGATAGTCTTCACTTGATTATACTTTATACGGCACACTTCTCTTGATTATTTATTTACTCTACACTTCTCTTGATTATTTATTTACTCTTCACTTCTCTTGAGTATTTATTTTCACTGTTCACTTGTCTTACACTGTCGCACAGTCCTAAACTCTGACCACTGTTCGATGCACTGGCCACAGTCCACTGCACTGGCCACAGTTCAATGCACTGGCCACAGTCCACTGCACTGACCACAGTTCACGGCGCTGGCCACGGTTCACGCCACTGAGCACAATCACTGCACTGCTATTCACCGCGATGCACACACTTCACAGCTCAGCTTCAACTTCAGACTTACTCACGGTCGCCGGCCGCCGCGTAGCTCGGCGGGCGCCGTCGAGAATTTTCTGGACTTTGTGATTAGCGCCGCGAACACTCTGGGACTAGCTTGTTCGAGGGCTACCGGCAGATGTCGCAACCCGCGCATACAGGTACTTCATGGTGGCCGCCGCCTGATGACGCAATCCGCGCACACAGGTAGTTCGTGGTGGTGCCGGCAGATTACGCAATATTCGTTACAATATGTATATAACGAGCACCATCCGATAGTAGTAGGACTTTTTCATGCTGAACTCCACTCGGGCAAAGAACATTCGCTGATTCATTGAAATACCTCGCAATGAGAGATGAGGGTCTTTTTTTAAGCGCTTCCGCCCAAGCGCACGGTCAAAATGAATCGCATGCACCGATTCGATTTTGCGACTTTCAATCTTTCTTATGGACTAGAGGGATGGGGTGGAATCGAAGGGGGAGAACGACTGTTTGGGGCGCGTTTACGACGTAACGAACTCACTGTCTCTGTCTGCTGAAAGCGTTTCGCTTTCGTGTGAATAGTGTCTTTTGTTTCCCCATTTTGGAGTAGCAGTTTTATTTCATCAAGCAGTTTTTGTTTATCTTCGCGTTGCTCGCGACTTTCTCTTCCTCCCCCTCTTCTTCCTTGTCATCTTTTTGGATTTTTATCCCCCTCCTCATTTCACGCCCCCTCGTAATTTCGATTTAAGTTTCATCACACCGGTCCGGTCACACGGAGCGCCGCTGATCTTTCGTCGATACTCGCGTCACCCGACACGACCCTCCCCCACGCCCGCTTCGCTAGTTCCACGTCTGCTTTTTTCGTTCTTCGGCTTCTTTGTGTTCGTGGTAAGCGATGTCGTGCGTCCTGCACGCTCGATCTAGGGGATTGATGCCCGCATCCTCTCGCTAAGCGTTCGCTGAGTCGCGTCCCCGGTCCGCAAAACTGATAACCACCGGGAATGTGTAACTCAAAGGGAAGCGCATCGACAGCGCGACTGATGAAACGTCCGATAAAGCCCTTCCTTCTTCGATATCTACGTTGTCGCAGATACGCCATATTGCGACTGTGATGGATGAAAAGAAATACTATATTATATAGATGGCTGGACTTCGATAAAGCGATCGAATCCAGCGCAGTATTTTCCTTTGATCATCGACCGTGTCTTATCAATGACGCAGAACGAAAACGGATTTTCGTTCCCCACATTCTCGTTGTAAATTAATTCCAAGTTGTTGTCGTCTTGTCGGAAAAATATCATCATATTAGCATTGTTACGAATGAGCTGCTTCGGAATTTTGGTGTATGTCTGACAGAGGTACATCACGTACGTGTGTTTATGGCGTCCGGTGGCGAAGTAGACCAGTCTTGCTTCTCCGTTGCAATGCCATCGAATACGAAGACGCTGCTGGGCTTCGCTTCGGAAGGGGGTACGATACTCTCGTGTTGCGTGAACGAATAATATATTTCAGTACTTCTTTTAAAAACACGTACATAGGCTGCCCTTTTGTGGTTGAATACAAATTCACGTTTTCGAATTGGAGTCCGTTTGGTGTGGTGAGAAGTGTCATGACGTTCGTCTTACCGCAGCTATTACAAAACAAAACGGAAGAGCTCCACCCGGAGCAGGCCGTGGAAACTTAAGGCATCATCACGCATCCACTTTAGCGCAGACCAGCCCTGAGGAAGACCACGTAATGATGATCGAAACGTTGACAACACAGCCTTCGACGCGGCGTCACCCGGACAGCCAAGATCATCCACGAATTTCCGGATTGTTTATTAAAAACGTGTGTACCTGCCATTATACACCCATTAACTCACATTTTCAATGCTTCCTTTTGCGCAGGAATATTTCCAGATATTTTCAAAACAACAAAAATTAATCCACTTTTTAAAAAAGGGAAAAAAATGAAATTCAAAATTACCGACCAATTTCTCCTTTGTCAGATTTCTCAAAAATATTAGAGAGGCTTACTTAAGAAGCTATACGCGATTGGAAACTTTTCTCGGGAAAAACGAAGCGTTTTCAGACTCACAACACGGTTTCAGGAAATCAAAATCTACAGAAAATGCCATTTTTTCTTTCCTTAAAGATGTTGCTTCATCAATGGACCAAAATGAAGAACCCATTGGGATATTTTTAGATCTTTCGAAAGCTTTTGACGTTACTAATCATAACATCTTGCTCTCAAAATTACCTTCTTATGGAATTCGTGGTATTGCCCTAGACTGGATATCCTCGTACCTTAAACATCGATCTCAAAGAGTAGAAATACCGTACTGGCACGAAATGACATTATTTACTTATTTCTCCAATTCTTTGCCAATTGAACATGGGGCCCCACAAGGTTCAATCTTAGGTCCTATCCTCTTTCTGTTGTACGTAAACGATATGCCCTCTACTATTAAAAATGGAAGAACAGTTCTGTTTGCCGATGACACGAATGTTCTTTGCAAAAAAGAAACAATAAATAGTATAATTTCAGAAGTTTCAAATTGGTTTTGTAATAACAAATTAATAGTTAACGAAGGAAAAACTGTCTCAATGCAATTTTGCCTTTTAAATCGGCAATCGTATGCTCCATTGAAAATGAACAATATGCAATTAGCTGATGTTAGGGTAACAAAATTTCTAGGTCTCTCAATTCAATGAAACCTCAAATGGAATGTACATGTAACAGAATTAAACACGAAATTAAGCTCATTATGTTATGCATTCAGAATTCTTTCTAATTCTGTCAGCCTTCATGCAGCTCGTTGCATTTTGCAAATGTACATTCCCGCCAGATATATGCCATAATATTCTGGGGAAGCTCATCCTTTAGTGCCCAGACATTTAGATTGCAAAAGAAAATTATCTGAATAATGAAAAAATCCCATCCACGTGATCCGTGCAAGCCTCTTTTCATTGAGCTTGGAATCTTACCATTGCCTTGCCTATTTATTTATGAGTCTGTAGTATTTGTCAAAACTGACTTACTTAACGGTGGGAACATATTAACATGTAATACTGATATTTATTGCTGTAGCAATAAATCGACGAATAAATTACACTCGACGTAGAAATCATGTTCATCAAGTGTCAGTATCAACAGCTCACTACAAGAAATCCACATACAATACATGTACGTTACTTTACTACGCATTGCCAGATGAAATTAAACAATTAAAATTGGTACACAAATTTAAGTTAAAAGTAAAATCTTTTCTGCTGCAAAACTGTTTCTATACAATTAGAGACTATACAGATCGTCAAAAGAAAAATAATGTTTACTTTAACAAAACCAAGATATAGTATAATGAATTTGTTTACATTTGCATTGTATAATTTTAAAATAAGACTCAATATGCCTGCAACAAATAATGTACTTCAGCTTCCGGGTCAATGACCCCCATCTCGATCGGGTTTTTGTCCAGTTTCCCTGATCCAATGAGCAAATGGATCAGGGAATGGCCCCTTGATTTGCTTCTGGACGTATATGTAGCTTCACTATGTGCACGTTTTGTTGAACTTTCCTTTTGCTTGTAGTGGTAGTAGAGCTTAGGGTGAGTTTCTATTTTGCTAATAATGCAGAAAAATCAAATCTGTTCGTTCCTTTACCGTTAAAAATAAGTTTTCTATAATTTGGCAACGAAAATATCTAGTTTTTGAAATGTTAATCTCTCGCTTTTTTAAATTTATTATTATTATTATTATTATTATTATTATTATTATTATTATTATTATTATTACTAGTACTATTTTTCATCTTTCAATTATTAATAGTTAAATTGTTGGGAAGGGATTCTGAAACTCAAGAAAGCGTGCGCAGATGATTTTCTCCCCCATACGTCACAGTTTTTGACTAAATAAATAAATAAGTAGAAGGACCACCATGACAGCCACCAAACACCAGGTGCCCGCCAGAGAGTTGGAGGCGATGGTAAGGAGCAAAACGCCGTCATGAGTGCGCTCAACATCCTTCCTCGTCATTGCTCCACTGCATTCTTTCCCCCTCTCTCTCTCTCAGCTCTATGCCTTCAGCAGGATACAGTGATCTTGGGGTAGTTGAGCTAGATGATTAAAGTATATTTCGATCCCCTATTACTATGGTTGCATTTCTTCCCCCAATCTTAACCCCCTTCCCCTTCTGTTCACTCTGATCATTTGTGACAACCGTGACAACTTCTGCTATGTGAATTACGCTCGATAACAGCATTCGCATAGGAGGGGGACGTCACATTATCATTATGAACAATGAATCAATATTTCATTGTGAAATGTTATCTAATAATCAATTAAAATATTTTTAACTGAAAACAAAAAGTTTTCACTTACCTACAGTAATGTTGTCACCTATGACATCATAATAGTATAGATATATTGTAAATTCCAAACTACAACACATTACTCTTACTATTTAACATTTTGTTTTGTAACAATCTTCACAAGGTCACTCAGAATTTTTTCTAATCATTTGTGTGAAGCGGAATGTTGTTACTTTTATAAAATTTATTTATTTATTTTAATATTAGAATCATTTGACACACACATTTTTTTGTCTATCGAGTAAGTCTCTACCAATTCAAACTCAGCATCTCTAGGAAAGTTTGAGTGCCTGCTCAACTAAAATTATGACAGAGAATCTCAATGTGTTTGGTGAAGCTTCAAATCAAATTTAATACTGACAGGAAAAATTGGAGTTATGATTGTAGACTGTACAAGTTGTTTGGGCAATGTATTTAGCACACATTGCAAAAGTTTTAAATGAACATAATCACACAGGGAAGTATTTCCAGTGAAACTTGGGAAGCAATTGTTTCTTCTCATCCTTCCATAAATCCCATGCTTGGCATCCAAAATAATAAAACTACATATTATGTTTGCCATAGGCTGTAGATATGAGTTTGGGGAAGAGGTAAATGCATTAAGTAAAAGCTAATCATTTGCCTGTGGTAGAAAAGAAGTGTTAGTCTAACACCTCTATTGCATCTCCATTGTACAACGATTTCCCTTGACACACAAACAAGCACTATTATAAATGCAGCTAAAATAATTACCATTATCATGATTTTTCCATCTGATGGATTTGTATGAAGAGAATTCACATATGATAACTCAATATTAAAAACTTAGTGAAGCCACAATTACATTAACTGCATTGTAATAGTTATATAATTAGGGCTCAGATTTTTAGGTGCAAGAAGCAGGAAAATATTTATATTTTATGTGCTTAAAATGAAAATATTTATTCACTACCCATTTGAACACCGATAACCAAGATTGAGAGAAGACTCTATGGAAAACATGACATTATTCTCTTTATCATTCTGCACATTTTGTCAGTGCCATCTGAGGAAGTTTGGGAGTTGCTCATGTTATGAGTGTGTGTTATTGCTCAGAGTGTCATTGCTCGAATAGACAGTAGTGTTGAAAATGCCCCTCAGATATTTTAACACGTCCTGAACCAGACTCACTCCACACCATCTTAGGATGTCCCACAGTAGCATATGATGTGTGAGCAACCATTGCTTTGCCAACTGGCATGCCTTTCACCATATATCCAAAAACTGTAAAGTATAAAACTTGAAAATACTCAGAATATTCATTGAAATATGTAATAATATTTGTTTCAACAAAAATGTTTATTTTTATGCAATTTAATCAAACTATTTATTTTTAAGTGATATGCAGTTTGGTAAATGGAAACCACAGAATGCTACTTGAATTTCAACTTAACTTTCAATGCTCAAGATCAAAGGGGGAAAAATATGCGTTTTCCTAAAAGTCTGTTCCCTAGTTACAATTAATTTATGTATTCCACAGCAATACCATGTATCACAGTCAATATCATTTTCCAAGGAAACAGATTTTTGTGCACTTATAATCCATGAAGTTTGTATGGATTTACACAGTTGAAATTTGCTCTACACAGTTGGATTTACACAGTTGAAAAGGTGCTCTACAAAGTATATTAACACAACCTAACATTGTTTCTAATAATGTTTACATAAATTCATCTGGAATTTCTCTTACCAAATGAATGAATGAAATTTCAATGAATTTTCAGAGTAGTATTATATTAAACAATGGAATGTCTGCTACTAAATACATTGAACAATTTGCATTACAACCACATTTGATCACAATTTCTAGAACTCCTCAGCAGCCACCTTCCAACAATGAAAAAAGAAGTTCCTTTCTTTTCTGCAACCTTTTTCTGTTCATCTCTGTAGAGGAAGCCCCATTTGCATCTTGCAAGGAGTTCAAGTCACAAGTTAGTTCATCAGTTTTACTGACAGGTAATAATACAAAGAAACTATGGGTCAACAACATGTAATACACACAATAATAGTGAATTTCCTTTTAAATATCATGCATAATTCAGATATGTGAAATTTATTTTATCTACAATAAACCACTTAAACAGAAACACCATACAACATTAAAATTAATAAAAGAAATATACAATTTAAAAGTAAGTAAGGATGAATGTTTTCAAGGATAATACGCAGAATAATTAGAAATTTGAAGAAATGTTATGTTTATTAAGATATGCATTATAAAATCATATTTAAATAATTGTAACTGAGTGTTTTATGCACTTAAGTGAGAATACTCTCTGATAGTAGGGGACAAAAAAATGAATTTGCATTGAAATCCAGTCCCTACATATTACTATATATTAATTGAAATTGTAAATAAATAAATAAATAATTTCGGGAATCAACATTACACCCTTCAACAGCTGTCTTTTGGCATTCACAATTAGTGCCATATGCAAAATGCTTTTTTATATTCCAATGTTTTTATTAGTACAAAACTTACAACATAATGATATTAATAACAATTATAAAACATACAAATATTCACAACAACACGGTCACAGTAGTAGTACATGGATCTGGACGGAAATACAAGTCTTACAAAATAAAGGATAAAAAAGGTGAGTTACATTACATTTATAGGTGACATCAAAAGCTTTCCTCAAACATTATATAAAAGTCACTCAATATATATAGATAGATTTTTTTAATAAAATTAATGTCATCTGCATCTCCAACCTAAAGGATGATACAAAGGAGCAGACATTGGCCTATATATCTTCCCAAAGGTTTTGGCACCATGGGAAAATTTTTCCTGATATTCACTCATCCAAATACTGCTGTAATTAACCGGACTCTGAAAACCCAAAGAGTAAAAATTCATACATTAATATTGTAAAATAATATATTTTAATGACAAAAACAATAGTCATTTAGTCTTTTAATGAATATTAACATCTCATTAAATAAAATGTTATTATATTACCATTAGTTGATTGGTTCTATGTTCACATTAAAGGTTTTGGTCATTTTCAAGAGGGAACTCCACACAAATGAAATTGAAGGGCTTGGAGCTCAAAGAATATAAGTTCACTAAATGTGATATTGAGAAAACTGTTTTTCAAGTTGAGTGACTATAGAAAATGCTATGGAAGGTATTTTCTTTCCACTGCTAGAATGCAGTAGCAGTTTGAATATATATTCTACATGTCTGAGCCATTGTACTTGAAATAAAATAGAGTTTTAAGTTTATTTAAAACTTACTACTTCTTAACTCAAAATTTACCAAAAATGCTCTTATTCTCTTTGAGCTCTGAAACCCTCAATTGATTTCTCTTTACTTACTATGGGGGGAGTAAAGAATTTGAGAGTTTCATTCATAGGTACTTGGGTGCCTGAAGGAGCCCAGCAACCCTTACGCTAAGACATTTTCAGTTTTCTAACATATTTACAAATATATTTTTAAAAATTGAGGAATTTTGTAATAATATACTTCATGGTCACTCAAATATTGAATTACCTTGAGGAAAGTGTAATGTATGGAGGAAACAAAACATCATAATGGGCAATGCAGGTTTTCATGGTGTGTTCCTATTTTCCCTGCCTCACTTTCTACCTTTAAATTAAAATAAGGCAGCCCAATATGGGCATTAGTGGGGATATTGAGGATCAAGAGACTTTGAATATGGACTTGAGAGACATCATGATTGTGTATAATGTAATTAGTCTTATATGATGAGCATAAAATAAAGAAATATAATAAATAAATAAATATAATAATATAAAATAATAATATAATATAATAATAAAAATAAATATAATAAAAAAGAAAAGAAAAAGAGGTCACTTTTGGCCTTTTCTTTTGGTTCATGACACAAGATGTTCTAATAAATAAAAAGTAAAACCTCTTAGGTTTCTGCAATTCATAGCACTTCACAGTTGATTTCATAACAAAACTTCAATAAGTAACATCATTTTTCAAATTTCATTCAATTAAAAATTCAAGTTAAGTCTGTTTAATTTTGTTAGAAATTGCATTCAAATTTATGTATTGCATGATTATTCAATTAATGAAGAGATTTAATTGTCTTTAATTACATGCTGATTGTTTTCATAAAACGAGATTATAAATCATCATCATCATCATCATCATCATCATCATCATCATCATCATCATCATATATTGAGGCTACTAGGCAAGTTGCCCACTCTGATTTCTGAGTAGACCTTAGATTAAGATTCAAACCAAGCATATTTTTTTCCTAAAAGAAGCAAAACCGTTAGAACTGAGCTGCATATGCCCCGTCAATTTTGGTGTGGACAAACCAACATTTGATTTACACCGGCATCTCCCTCTGACTTAACCACAGGCATATAGCAGCTAAGCACAGTTTTAGGTGAAGATACGAATTGATGCAAGTAACATGTACACCCTCACCAGGAGTATACAATGCCTTAGAAATCACGGCTAAATTGACATCTGTCATTCAGGAATGAAAAAACTGGCTGATATGTTTCATTCAGGTTGTCTCTGTCTATTAAAGAAATAAATTTTCAAATTAGTGCAAAAAGGTACAAATACAAGTTGACTAGAAATGTTGTTACATATGTGTAACAAGGGGCACTAGAGGGTTAAAACACGAGGTGAGACCACCTACATTTCGGTATCCGCCTTCACCATCAAACTATTTTATTTACATGTGACATATTTTACTAGAAAATTAATAAAACATGCTACAAGGGGAATTAAATTATAAATTGAATGAAATAATTAATAAATTCACCTGATTTTATGCTGAACCATTCAAAGGAGTTTGTGCTAAAAGATTAAACTAGAGGTGCTACAGATTGGCACAGACTTTCTTGTACCAAATTTTTCTAATTTCCTTAGTGTGGCCTAGCTTTAAAGTCTTGCAACATTCTCTGACCAGCTGCCATCCATCATCACCCCAAGTACATTTTTTTGACAATTTCTCAACTTTTTGCTTTCCTATTAATACAACCGAATTATTACTTCAAGAATTTTAAAGAAGAGTAGACACTTGTCCTAAATATAAGTTTTCATTGTAAAATTTGTAGCTTTTTTTGAGAAAATGGTATTTAAGCTTCACTGTAAATGCGAAATTTGAAGCTCTTTTTTTCGGAATGCTATTGAGTTTTCGAAAAAGTTAATTTCAAGTTGTTTGAAGCACTTCTACTCACAAATGTAATAATGCATGCAACTGGATGAAAATGCCAATATTAATGGTGTGAGAGGTATTTAAAAAAGAAATACATTTGTGTAATTTTTGAAAAAACAAAAGAATACCCCAAAATGAACTTTACGTCATTTATATGTAGTAGTGCAATTGTATATGTAGTTGACAGTGCAATTAGCACAATCAATTAGACAAATATCAAGAAAATATTTGGAGCCATTTTTGAGAAAATTGTTTATGTGGTTCTGAAAATGCGGAATTTGGAGCTCATTTTTATAGAAAACTGTTGTGTTTTCGAGAAACTTTATTTGACATTATTTAAAGCACACATACTTGTAAATACAATAGTTTAAAGAAATCGCCTCTAATATAAGTATTACTGACGTGAGAGACAGGTAAAAACATTACACTTTTGTAATTTTTGAAAACAAATTAATAGAGAAATGTCATCAGATAGGGTGCATTTCGTACTAACTCTTCCAAAAATTTAAAGAAAATATTTGAAGCCGTATTTGAGAAAATCTTGTTTTTGTATTTTTTTTTTAATTGCAAATATTTTATGCTTTGTTGCACAAAAACTACTGAGACTTTCGAAAAATGTACTTTACTTTTATGTTACAACTATTTATGGACAACAAATTTCATTTGAAAGAAAAATCTCTATCTTCAATTTTATAGTTGTTGGAAGAAGGAAAAAATTCAAACTTTTGCAATTTTCGAAACTTCAGAGTCAACGTGAAAATTGTACCAATGCCACCTTTATAAGCGTATTTTACTCTATTCTTACAAGAAATTTAAAGAAAAAATTTGGAAATTTGGAAATTTGTTTTTGAGAAAATTTTGAAAATGTCCAGAGGGCTTCATGTACCCCCAAATTTTAAAGAATGCTTTTTAAAATTTCAACACTTCAACTAGAGCCAGATCGACAGTTTTTACGTTTCAATTGGGAAAAGATTGTACACATGGTTTAGGCACTAGCAGTGTTCACAGATGGAAGGATGGACAGACAAACAGATGGACGGACGGACGTTATGAGAAAAAAAACAGTTGGTATCAGGGGACTGCAAAACGTGTATTCCCGTTAAAATCTAGAAATCAATTTTCCGCAGCTTTATATAACATTCTCTATACATATTACTCTGTAGGTGTACAAGAAAGTAAAAAAGGGAAAACCAGGGAACATACTTATGGAAATAAAATGTTTTATTATGCAAAAGTGTGGAGCCCTTTTCAAAATTTTCAGGGGCAATGGCCCTCTCGTCATTCCCCAATGATTGGTTACAGAGAAATTAAATTAGAAAAAATACTTCCACTGAATTGTTTTACAAACTTACTCCCACTACTATTGCTGTATTGTTATTTTCAATTCCATTCCCCTCTCCTTCTTTTGCCTTTAGCGTCAATGTTGTGATACAAGAGTAAAAACTTCCATACTGAGTTTGTGCCATTTCTAATGAGTATGGGAATATTAAATAACTGATGTGGGGCATCATTTAGATTTAGTGAAAAGAAAAAATGATTAAAGGAGGAATGCTATTAAGCTACAAATATGGCCATGAAATTCTCAGTGTTCTGTGTGGCAAGAGTAGTCAAGTGCTATATATCAGCATTACAGTTAGGCCACTCTTGCTCTCACAACAGACTGCAGTTCGGCATCTGTGGCTCTCAAGGCCTAAAATAAAAATACTTTTTTCCGATACAATATTTTTTTCATAATAATTTTTAATAAGTTGCATTCATAAGTAGGTCTACATGTAAACTAGTCAGTGAAAATAAACCAATTGCATTTTTCTACAATTATAAGTTACACAAATCCATCAACACCTACCTTAGTTTGTGAACTTCGTTTACTTAAATCTAACTCTCTTCTGAGATATTTTTCAATATCTTCCCTACGTCTTTTCTGAGCTCTCAAAGCTGGAGAATGCACCTGAAACAGAGAAACTAACAAGATAACAAAATTTCTTGGTTATCACAGTAAAATGAATTTTCAAGTCAATACTCATTTTATTGTATTCAATATTTCTTTTTCAACATTTATGAACATTCTGAGGTAGTCCCACACTTTGTTGTCAGAGCACTACGATATTAGTCCAATATCAGAATCATCAGGAATCATACGAGATAATCAGAGTGAGCAATGTAATTTAGATTGTCATACTTCAAATAAAGATTTAGAATTTGATAGAAAAATCTAGTAATCGGATAGCGCCAGTGGCGCTAGCCGAAATCGTTTACTACGCTCTGTGAAGTTCTGAAGGTTAAGTGAATTCGAGACTCGCAGGTTCTTGGTTGGGTGACCGGCCAGGAACCCCGGGATCTAACGTTGTCGAGCCCCTGATCGAAGGGATAAAAGGCACTGACTGACTGTGACATCACGAGACTTGACTTGAGATTATTCTCAGTAACGGAGTATGAGTATAGTATGCTCAGTAACAGAGGATTACTCCAGAAGAAAGCGCTCAACGCCCAACAAGGGTTAAGAGATGCATTGCATCAACAACATTGCAACGAATTAAAAAAAACAAAAACTTAAGGACTTTGTGAATTATAGGAAAGTGTTTAGTTGTGAGATTCTGGTTGAAATATTTAAACTGGAAGCTTTTAAGCATTAATGCCATCGCAAAGAAAGTTGAATGATGAACAAATTTGAGAGGAGAGAGTTGAGGCATTCCATGTAAAACTGAACCTATGGTGGAAATTTTTAAAATATTTTTATGTCATTGAATGACCTATGGAATACCAAAACCTCAAGATTTAAAACACATTTGCCGATCTTTTAAGATTAAATATTTTTTTAAGATTTGAAGTGGGGGATATTTTTGTAAGTTTTTTTCAGCTAAAGAAGTAAATTTTCCAACACAACCTTGGAAATGACATGATGCTGCCAATGTTGCATTGGACGCCACCTGACATTCTTCTCTACAAGTGACATCAAATCTTAAGGTAAAAAACTTTCTATTTAAGGTATATAACACAACATTTTTTAAAAACACCTCTTTTTTCAAATAAAATCTACAATTTCATGAACTTATCATTCTTCTTTTGTACAACCCAATATAGTTTTATCAAGTTGCTAAAAATTGATTCTTTATTATTATGTAACGTATTTCCTTCATAAAAGTTTACCATTTCATATATTTGTTTATGTGTTACACGCAGATATAAAAGGTGCTAAAATGTGTTTTTCCTTCCTACGCATTGTAATTATTTGTGCTTTACACAATGTTGCTCACTATTTTTAAGAATATAACTACTTATTTACACATGGGTTAATGGATGTCATGTTAATATTTTTTATGCTTTTTCAAATAATTTTGTTTAGGTCTCAATTTGGGCAAACCAAAATTAAGAAAACTGATAGGAACATAGCCAGAACAATAGAAACTATAAGAAAAGAAAAAGAAAATAGGAGAAAGAGGAGGGAGTCAGACTGCACAGAAAAAGACTAAAAAAAAATTTTCAGCTACATAATCTCCCAAAATTGTACAGCTAAACCGTTACTTCCTACATGAACTAACTGAACAGGGTTGTATAAGTTTTGGAAATACTGCAAAAAGAGTGAAGAAAATTCTCCCAAATAATCCAGGAGAGAAAACAGATGTAATCCACAAATAATTTCAAGACATAATTAGTACTAAAGCACTTACTAAAAAATTTCAAACGTGAACAACAAACCAAAACTGTTGGCCAAAATATGCATGCAAAATTTATTTAACAACAATAATAAAATAAGCTGCAATGGAACAAGAAGATTGATGAAGGAGTATGTATTTACAAAGGAATCGTTCAGGAATTTGAACCTTGTATGACATACCCTAATGTAAAGGGAAGTCATTGTTTTAGCTGAAGTGGCTAATGCTGATAGTTCTGAAAATACATACTAACCACATGTCAATCTTTCTCCGTTTTGCTAACCCATTTTGCAAACAGGCACAAGTAAGTCTTGTGACTTATTCTGATACTACTTATAGAAATAGTTTCAAGCATAGCGATTTACCGAAAGGTATGCTCTCCCATTTCAAGATGTATGCAGATGACACCAAATTCTATGCTAACCCTCTGTCGAATCATCTCCACCTTCAAGAAGACTTGAATAGGGTTTATGAGTGGTCGAAAATTTGGATGTTACCCCTGAATGAAACAAAATGTATTGTCATGCATATTGGAAGAACCAACCCAAAGCAAAATTACTAAATAGGCGGAAGGAAATTGTCTGAAATCAAGGTCATGAAGGATCTGGGAATTATGATCTCTAATGACCTCAAATAGGAAAACCATGTGTGTAACATCGCAAAAAAGGCTAACAAGGCTATATTTATACTGCGCAAAGACTTTAACACTGTGAGAAGTGATGTATTCACCTCCCTATATAGAACCTACATACTCCCGATACTTGAATTTGGCACTGCGATTTGGAATCCTTACCTTCTCAAAGACATAAATCTGCTGGAAAATGTACAAAGGAGAGCCACCCGTATCCCTATAGACATCAAGAACATGGCTTACGATCAACGACTGACGAGACTCGGACATCCGGCTCTTGCTGCTAGGAGAAAATGCGGTGACATGTTTGAAACTTTCAAGATCTTGCATGGGTATTACAACTCCGATCTTGGTAGAATTTTTCAGCTCTCTGAAAATCTACATCTACGTGGTCATGGTATGAAACTTGTAAAATCTAGACATGCAGCACAAGAACTTCATACGTAACCGAGTTGTCGACACCTGGAACATACTACCCCAGAATGTGGTGGCAGCACCTAGTCTTCAGATTTTCAAAAGAGCTTATGATGGTCTCTTCAACAAGGAAGGCCATGGACTTCATTGATATGCGAACTCTGTTCCTCCTTTATAAAAATTTTCAAAAATTGTGAATTATTGTGATACTTTCATTTATATTTTCATGTGATATTAAACAATGTGATAAGTTGAAAACAATTAATTATGTTAGAGCCGATTCAGGCCATATCAGATTTGTTGCCTGTATATTACTTTAAATAAATAAATAAATAAATAAATATAAGAAATAAAATTATTCCTGAAATTGACTGGCAACAACTCACTGCTTTTGAGAACAGATGCAAGCAACATTGCGTTTATTAATGTCTTGCAAATTATCAGTGATTTACCAATACCAAATTAAAAACAAAAATGTAACATGTTATTATTGTAAGTATAATATAATATTATATATATATATATATATATATATATATATATATATATATATATATATATATATATATATATATATATATATAGACAATTTTTTATTATTATTATTATTATTATTATTATTATTATTATTATTATTATTATTATTATTATTATTATTATTGTCCAGAATGGAAGAGCAAGAAAATCCCTAATCCATTAATATTTTGACCTCATTCATTTCTGATTTTCTTTTAACGTATCTTTTATCAATGAAATAAGGATACAGTAAAACCCCTCTTTTACGCTTTTCATGGGACCCAAGGGAAAATGGTGTCAATTGCGGGAAATGTAAATAAGGGAAAATGCTTTTTTTTCTTTGAAACTATGGGTATAATGTATTTAGAAACAATCAATCAGGATTATAATATGCTTTAATTTGTATAATTAGATACATAATAAACAATATTACAAGGTCAAATAGAAATCTGACCTAAATTAACATTGGAAATCAAAGACATTAATACCGAAGTCTAATGAATTTTAAACGTCGCAACGACTCTTCCACGAGTCCCCGCAATCCACTGCTGGTAAACTTTGATGATGCAACCATGTAGGACTCATTGATGAATGAAGGGAGGGAAATTGTATTTCTACTGTGAGAAAAAATGCGAAGTTTACATTTTCCCACACTTAATAAAATTTTTGTTTTTGGCAATTTGTAATGATTTCCAACTAGTATTTTTTAAATTTATTTATTGATGAAATAATAGAAAGAGTATTCATAAAAGGAATTTACAGTTCTAAACGTACGGAGAATTACATACTTTGATGTTTGAGCTATTACAGGATGGGGAAAAATTACGTTTATTTTAGAATGAGAAAGAGTGAAATTATGAGGGAAGATGATGTAGGCCTGTCACACGATCGTTGCGTTGACGCGCGTCATCTAATGCTGATGACGTCAGCTACGTCGATGCCTGAGCACACATCACATAACGCACGTCGTAGATTGACAATATCTTATGCGAAACGGCAAACGAGCGCTCTTGGCGATGTGCGTTGTTCCCACAGCTCAAGCAAAACGCGACAACGTAAGCTCAGATAACGCGGATTTTCTAGCTTTCAACCCGCGACGCGTGTTAACAACAACTCACGTCGCCAAGAGCGCTCGTGTGTCGTTTCGCTTAAGATACAGTGTTGATCAACGCGCCTGTTAAGTCACTCGTATGCGCAGGCATCGACGCAGCTGGCGTCATGTTAGGACCATGGTTAGGACCATTTTTAACGCGGCATGGTGATGGGAAAGTCCAGTGACGGAGCCCATTGTGCCCAACGCGAAGTGCTTTCCAGACGGTGTTGTAGCAAGCAGACTGTTGTAAATTGCGGGAAAATTGAAATTATATTAAAGTAAATATATGTAAAAGCCGGGTATTTATAACATTATGAATATACGAAAACTGATGGGACCGACAAGAAATGTTGTAAATGCTGGGAAAACGTAAATTGCGGGAACGTAAAGGCGGGGTTTTACAGTATTTTATTTATATTAATAACACATTATGATATTAACTACAAAAATGTTGTAGAGATTTCATGAAAACTGAGTAAGAGGAAAAACAAAGCTTAGATATTGAATGAAAATTTCATTGAGATATTTAAATTTAAGAATAAAGCCTAATATTTTTGTAAGATATATTGATACTTAATTCAACACAATCCCAAGAAATAAAATATGTAACTTCTGTTATTTTCGTTACATTACTTTTCAATTAATTATTATTTTGGGAATGAAGTCATCTCAGACAAATATTTGGAACATATCTACTGCCTTAGCTTCTCTTTTATATTCATAAGGAAATGTTATTTTTTTCACCTGATTCGCAACCTTTCTACTTTACCTTGCAAATAGTACAAACCTAATCCTCAAATACCTGGCTTATTTACTCCAAATAACATGTAATGAAAAATATCCTAGCAAAGCGTTGTTGTGAGAATAGAAAAAGCATTTTAAACTTGTGGATAATTTGCCCAAAGGGTGAGCACTCATTCCCTCAAACAAATGTCATTGCTTTATCCTGGTGTTCCCCGGCCTTCTTTTTATTTTTATGTGATAGATTTGTAATTTCACATTACTCAAAGGAAATGTTAAAGCCTCCGTTGAACTGGTCAGGTCTTTGATTTCACCGTGACCAATAACAAATTAGCAATATTTGCTCACCACATAAAACCTGAACAAAAAATAATGCCGTATTAATGTTTTAAGGAATAATATATAGTTTTATAACCCTCTTAAATTTTTCCTGACTTCTAACAATTCTTCTAAAAATTCCCTTATTTTCTCTGATTTTTTTCAGAGCAATGATATTCCCTGATTTTTCTCAGTTTTCTGTGTTTTCCAGAAAGTGATTTCTGTTGCAATAGTTATGAAATAGTTTTGAAATCAAAACAGGATGCTTTTATATAAACCAGTAGCAAGGGCAGTACTTCATATCAATAAAAAAAATTACAGAAGTACCTGGGATTCTGGAGCACTGACATTGTAAGTCTTCTTTTCTCCAATATTTTTATCAGCATCATTCCAACCATAAGAAACAAATGGCATCTTCTTTTCTTCAAAGAAATATTTCCTACTTGTTTTTGACAATGATGAAAACCGAGACGGAATGTCACGTCTAATAAACTCCTCACGGCTGCATGATGAACCTGGTCTCTCAGTAAATTTTAATCTGTCCTCAGAACTACTACCCATTGCAGAATGCATCATGGGTGAAACAGATTCAGGGCTCTTCGTAGAGATCATTACATTTGACTTCTGGGGACCAGCACTTTCTTTCTTTGTATACTCTGGTGAAGAAGTTCGTAAATTCTGCATCAAATGATGAAGTTCTGGAGGATCTTCAGGTGAAGATGCTCTGAAATAAATTTTTGGTAATGTCAAATTTTGACATTAGCAATAAGCAAACATAATTTGAAACAAAAATTAACAGAAATGAGTGTAAAATTTAACACCACTGGGGCAATATTTAAAACGTTAACAAATGCACTATAATGCGCATATATAATATTATTATACTGCTCCTTAAGTACTCAAGTTCAGAAAAAATACAAGAGTAAATTGTCACAGAACAAAATTGAGTACCTCTGAGCAAAAATTTTGCAACATACATATCTTTTAAAAAGGCAGATTAATCAATCCATCAATTATGTTTAATGACAGGATAAAGGTCTTGGTAAGACATTATTGTTTTTCACAAATTGAAATAATTACAATACTGCTATAACTTAAATATCTTGTAGTAACTGAAACTTAATTTTCTTTGTGAAATAAAAAGAAGTTTTTCCTGACATTTTATTTCTGGTGGAACGCATAAGATGTAAACATTTGCAGTTTTATACCATTCAGAAGTATTCAATACTTAAATGTGGATATTTGAGAAAAACAACTTCTCAAATGTTTAAAAGTTTGTTTAACCTCAATAATTCAAACCCTTGAGTATCTTACTTTCCCTCTGGAGTCCAGTCAGGAGTCTGAACAGCAACCTCATGAGCAAGAATCTCATCAGTCTCTGGGTCCATCAACCGGACTTGTCGCTGAGTTCCGCTCTTCTTCTTTGTTAGGCATGATTCTTGGACATTCCCTTGAATTTCACTTGATTTCTCCAAGGAGTCAAGAATTACAGGTGCAGTAAAATCCTGAATTCTGAAAATGGGGGAAATAAATTTCGAAAAACTATGAGTTTTCTAATTTCTTCATATTTAATATACAGTCCCTGGCCTTATTAACGTGACCACTTAATGTTTTCTGCATTTCGTCATTCTGTAATTTTTCAGTAATGATTGCTACTGGGTCTTAGAAATGAATTTGAGCTGATTGACATTGTGAAAGGGCTTCAAGTTCTATTAACACTTTAATTTCTTTTCTTTGGAAATAGGTCCTTTGGCCTTCTCATCACTAAATATTAACAAAATAGTTAAGTGAAATTAAATTACACCAAAGTTATAAAAAATACAAATTTATGAAATAAAAAACATTAAAATTAAAAATCCATTGATAAAGAAATCTATGTGTATAAAAATGGATGTTGTTATGTCCAGTCCACAGTTATGTGAACTCTGACACCCTGTGACTGATCTCCATGAAAATTGGCACATCTATGTGTTTTTTCACCCAGATGGTTTAAAAGCTGTTAGTTTTGTTGTAACACCACAAGGTGATGCCGCAGCATAAGATCGCACTTCATTTTAATTCAATTTCTATTCAAAATGAGCTCCACCTGGGCTTCATTGTCACTGAGCATCGCCATGTGACACAGGACAAGGCTGAGAAGGTCAGGAAAGTGGCACGTGTAAGTAAGAGAGAGAGACAGAGAATAACATAGACAGAGGGAGACAAGAGACAGGCAGACAGAGTGAGAGAGAGATAGACAGGCAAAGGGAGGCAGACACAGTCTGACTGAGATAGAGGCAGGCGCAGACACAGAGAGAGAAACACAGAAAGAGACAAATGGAGGGTCACAGAGACAGAAGGGCAGACAGAACTCTTTCTCGAGACACGAGAGACAGAGACAGACAGAGAGACATGGAGAGATGGAGACAAAGAGGGACAGGGACAGAGAGAGGATGTATGAGAGACGGAAAGAGAAAGGGAGATGGAGGGCACGTCTGCTGGGTTCCACTAGTAAATTATAAGAAAAACAACCCTTTTTTAAAAAAAAAACAATTACTCTACAAAAAGAGAAGTATGCATCTTTTTACTCATAAAATCATTGTGGCTTCCCACAGGTCCAAAGTTGCATTAGAAGGTAAGGACCCACAGAATATGTATTCTGATTACAGGTGTTAGTGGATGTAATTTACTATTTGTAGGGACATGATTTAACCATATTTTTGTAACCAGGGTCCAGCAATATGAGTTTTCTGTAAAAAATTCACTGTTTTTTCCCGCAGCATTACAATACTTTCTCTATACTGCGTAAGTATAGAGTGTAAGTGTAGTAGTGAGGACGTAAGTAGTAGTGAGGAAGTAAAAATTTGTTGCCAGATACTCATTGATTAGGAATTCCTGACACGTCAACTACTAAAGTCATTAGTCCCATAAGTGTAATCTATGTTTTTATCGTGGATGGTGGCTGTGATTTTCCCCTGCAGGATGGTGAGATCCAGTGCCAACCTATGGGATTCCTTCAACCAGGTGTTCAGAGTGGTGTGTTGTTTTAATTAAATTGTTTCTTTTCCATTTATTAGTTTGTGAAATAGTTGTAGTCATGTTTGTTTACTAATTGTGAGATCTACACGAAACACTGAGAATTTTGAAAAAAATAATTGGAAAGGCCAAAAAAAAGTTTTGAAAAAATAATGAGATTTGTTTCCCCACAGTCAAAGCACTTGTCGACACAGAAAATAATTCAAATCGTGAGATTTGTCAAAAAGAATGGAGGACACGCCAAAAAGAATTACTGCTCTAATAGCTGCCAAAGGTGATCTGATAGAGTATTAAATCAGAATGTGCATGGAAATTTGTTTTCAAAATTAGTTTACTATAAATTATACAAACTGCCATTTTTTGGATATGATGAATTTTTATTGTAAATACTCTGTAATTTCATATATATTTCTTTGGAAATACAGAAACAAATTTTTCATCATAAAAACTTGATTTTTATTGAAAATTTAGGATGGCCAAGGTCTGTACTAGTGTCAAAAATCTGCCACTCAAACCCTAGGTCCTCCCAGTCTGCGAAACTGCCTTTTTGTATTGAAACTGAGTGTTGGTTCACACTGCAAGAACTTGGAGGGAAAAAAAAAAATCTCTTCAAAATTACCCAAACTTTTATTATATGACACTATTTCTCGTCCGTGATGCAGTAAGAGAATTGAACACAATTATGAATAATAGACACACCTTGGGTTGCACATATGAGGGGACAATGTATCTTTTAATTTAACAACAATAACAATAAAATGATTAAAAATTGTTTCATGGAAAGTTGTTTTACACTAAACAACAATGGTCAGATATTGTTTAAATCTTATGTATACAATTTTATTTCTTCTAAGACCAAATACATTTTTGTTGCGTTTTTGACAGATTCTTAAATATAATTGAGCAAATAAGACAGATTTTACAACAGACACTTTGTAAATACTTTTAGGTCATTAATAATCTGCGTATTTACATGCCATACAAGTTTCACAAAAAATTACTAGTTATGTGTGTTTTTTTGTGTTTTTTAAAATTTGTTGCGTCGTTGTTGACGCAACGCGTCTCTAAACCCTTGTTAGGCGTTAAGCGCTTTTGTTGCAGTAATCCTCCATTACCAAGTAATTACTATCATTACTTTAATGTTGTTGTTGTGTAATTACTAATTACTGTGTTTGTCGAGTCTCGTCACGTCGGAGACGGTCAGTGCCTTTTATCCCTTCGGCCTGGGGCTCGACGCCGTTAGATCCCGGGGTTCCTTGCCGGTCACCCAACCAGGAACCCACGAGTCTCGAATTCGCTTAACCTTCGTGACTTCACCGAGCGTAGTAAACGAATTCGGAAAGCGCCGCAGGCATAGTAAAATATTGTCTTATCGAAATCTTATAAAATATCGACAATTTTCTTGGTCTTTCCGAATTACAAGCAACATTATTTTAACAGCATTCATTAGATATAAAATTTTATTAGCTGAAATTTAAAGAGCTATGAGAAATTTTACAAATAAAAAGTTATGAAATTTGTCTCTAAATTCAATAGTTGTAACTCCAAATAAGCTGAACTTGCAGTTTCTGATGAGTGAATAAATAATAAATTCAAAAAACAGTCATATACAATTTTTTTAACATTTCTACAGTTGCTTAAGATGGCACATTATTTTACTTTAATATTCAGATATTAGGTTTTCAAAAATACAAAAGAAAAAATAACAAACAGAAAGATATAATAGAATAAAAATAATTTATTGTCTACTATGTTTGTCTGTGATATACGTTACATTTGCCAAAATCATGTGGTAATGAAAAGAATGCATAACACAAAAATAGCACAATGACAATATTATTTCTGACACTATTCATTCATATGGTGTGGTCCATTTGTCATCCACATGTCACCACATTTCTTCAATTCAATTCTTAATTTTTTTTCAATCCCTGTATAAACGATTCTCATAGCCTAATAAACAACTTCATATACATGTCTTGTTTTGTTATTTTAAGATATTTGTCACACAACTGAAATTTTACCATTCATTAGTATCTGTTTTGTCTTATTTTAATACATTACTCATTTATTACAGTATTTATGCTATTCATTTTCATTTGTCTTGTGATATTTATCATTGGTGATTACATGCAATGTACCATGGGCATCTCTGACATCTAAAGTTTGTAGGGGCACATCCAAAAAGTTATTTAATAATGCTGGTACATCTGCAGAATTTAAGTTCAAGCCACAATATATTTCAGTGCTTTTAATTTCTCACAAACCTACTAGAGAGAAAGTATTGTATTGCTCAAAAAAATCTATACTGAGAATTTGCTGGAAAAACCATTTATGGATGTCTGAATAACCAAAATAGTCCTTTTCCCAAAAGAGTCTGACTGTCCATCAGTTCATCTGTGGACAACACTGAGGACAATTAAAAATAAATAAGAATAAAGCTATTGAATAAAATTGAACACATGATGGGGGAGGGAGAGTCTTCCTCCCCTGAGCCAGAGAGTCTTCCTGCCAGAGATGCCTGTGTAATGTATTATTTAGCTGTTAAAAGGAAGTGGCTGAATAGCTGGAAGAAACCACTTTGTAAATTCAGAAAGAAATTTCTCTACAATTCAATTTACATTACTGCCCCAGTTGTTGCTAATTAATGAAAATGATGGATCTCCATTGTGAAGCAAAGCTAATGAACAGAAAGATCTGTAATTCACCTCATTCATCAGGACTTACAAATTATTTACTGGAAAATTGTCTGAAAATTAGGAACACATTTTCCAGGAGTGCCAGATAGCCTTATAGGTATGAATTAGTCAGGCAATATTTTTAAGTCAATTCTAGTACTATGGAGTAAAATATTTACCTATTATTACATTCGTCTGTCCCATCATCACAAACACAAGGCTCATCGGTTATTTGGTATGACCAGTAATGATGAGCTTGATTCATAGATCGTCGGAATTCTCTGAAAATAGATTATTCACTTTTAGATGATCTATTACGATATTATTTTGCACAGAATTGACAAAGTCAAAGGCATCGTGGTACAGCCGAATTGTTTCGCAGAATTCTACAAAAAATAGACGAAATGTCAGATGAAGCTGTCAAAACATCTCACCTGAAACGTATATTATCTTGCCAAATTTGTTTTCGAAGGTCTTGAGTTAAAGAATGAAATTGAAGGCGATATTCTGATTTTTTATGAACCATTGCTAGTAGTTACAGTGAATGTTAAAAGATATTTCCTCTAAAACTATCTGAAACTAAACGCGAACCTGAAAAGCGATGTAAACCAATGTAAACATAAACAACAGGGATGCCAACAAAAGAAAGATAATTTGGAGCAGATTGGAACATTGATGTACACATTCTCCACTATACTTGGATTTTTTAATGTGGCAGCTGAGGATAGTATCTCCAAGATGGAATTCGACACGACTCTTTTGCGTCTTTCTTGATTCTCCCGCAAGATGTCGTATGATCGCAACCGCATCAAGCAGTGCTGCAGATAAAGCGACTCTAGTGGCAGGAGTGAGAAAGACACGAAAAGTCGTGCCAAATTCCATCTTGGATAAGGTACCCTCAGCCGCCACATTGGAAAAACCCAAGTATAGATAGCCGACTTCACGCTCTCCATGACCAGAACACCACTTTCACGGCGAGTGAGAGCAGCACTATCACTTTTGGGTGGGAAGTTTCAGATGGTGAAAGCCGCTAATAAAATTCGGCCTCTTATATTTTGTACATTTTTTAGTGCGACAATATTTGGAGGTTTTTCTCTTCCTACAAGGACTTAGAAATGTGTTTGTATAGTGTAGGTATACTTTCTCGAAGTACAAGGTACAAAAAGTCTTACGTCGTACGTCGAAGTGCATGGTACAAAACTTTTTCCTTCTTTTTTTTTATGGAAATCGAGGAAGTAAAATGTAAGCACCCTCAAAACAAAGGCGACAACAAAAAAAAAAAATAATAAAAAGGCGACAACCGTGGATTTTTGCTTTGAAGCAAGTAAAATTGGAAGATGATTATTAGAGGCTCTTTATTATCGGTACTACTGTCTTTGTATATTGCCAATGTTCAAGTCCAAACGTCTAAACATTTTTCTGGCATTCTCATGTGCCAACGAATACAGATTTTCTAAAGTGTTGCATAAATAGTCTAGTAGGCAGGTACAGAAAAAGAGGAGTTACCTGGAAAAAGGTCGTAAAAACGTTTTCTTTGAATGTGTTGTAGCATGTACACCTAAGAGCCGCGGCACTTCGCCGTCCGAGCTAGGAAACGGACGAAGTTTCACATTTAGCCACTGGAGCGCTGGTTGCCGACCATTCACGAGACTTTTGGGCCATTTTAAGGCTAAATGTACCGAAAAATACTTATAGGAAAAATCAATAGATCGCAGCACTATCACAGGGAATTTACTAGACCGATAATGTCTGAAGAAATGGTCCGATTTTCGATCTGTAAACGGCATTGGACTCCTTTTTAAAATATAATGTACGCTACGAAGCCGTTTTTACAAAAAAAATTTCCATTTTTTAAAAAAAAAATTCTCATAGCTACGGGAAGCAATTAAAAAATATGGGATCATAACGCGATGACGACGTGCTTCCTGAATCCAACGCCGTATCAATCATGCAAATCGGATGATTAGGAGCGGCGTAAAGTGAAATTTGAAAAACACCTCCCCCCTTCCCGCTCCACACCGGTGCGTCACCCGACCCTTGTGAGCCCTCCTTCCACGCAGCCGAACGGCCAAACCCGGCGGCCTGCGGCGCGAAAGGAGGTCGAACTTTTAGGCAGGCAAGCCAGGCAGTCGGTTTATGCTTTCGTCCCTTTCAATCTCAATATATTTTTCTCCACTTATCAAACTAGTGATGCTGTAACACAACCAATCGGTCTTGTATCATCTGTAATAGTCGTATTTTGTAGGTATATATCTCGTTCACATATTTCCGTCTTCCTTCGAATACCATCAAAAAATTATTTGAGGCATTACTCAAAATATCGTTTCCGATTTGGAAACTGATTTCAAAAAGAAAATTGAACTATTTGTGTAGATATCACCAATATTCCATGTCATAACATCTTATTTTACATACATTTTACTTCTAAGATCTTCCGTTATCATTCCACTACCAGAAAGAATGAGCCGAGATTACGCACGAGCTCCTTTATCCTGCGACTCGATTTTTGATCTCAAAACGGCGTTTGTCCCCTTGATAGATTTCACCCGACGAATCTGTTTTCCCAAGTAAAATCGCCGAAGCTAATTTTAAAACTGTTTTCGTACTTTCGGACAAATTTGAAAAAGTGGTAAAATAGCACGCAGGCGAGATGTCTTCAGAATCTAGCGCCTAATCATATACTGAAATAGGATAAATATAATTCTATAGACAAATGTAGAAAAACAGAAAATCTTTAGTAATGACAAAAACCCTGTTTGGCGGCACTGCCCGACGATCTCATGGCTAGAGTCCGGACTCTAATATAATTATATATGTTTTATGTACTGTTAGGAAATTTGTGATCTCGGCGAACTGTTGAAATCTGAACAAATATCTAAATTTTTCGTCACATATTTTGTACAGTATTATGTATTTTACACATTTTGCTGATTTTACAATTTTTTACAAATCTACCAATTTTCTTGAAATTCTTTCCGAAAACATATTTGGTTAATTTTGAAAAAAAGTTTTCTTTTAAATTTGTTGTGATTTTTTTAGCAATAACCATAGTTTGTCTTCTACTAATTCAAAAATGCCTCACGTAAAGATATTGAAGAGTGGTTGAAAGATTCTCTGCTCGTCCTTGAGTTTTCTACGTGTGTACTATTGTTGTCATTACTGACAGAGATAAATACATTCTCTTACACAAACAGTAGGTAGAGAAAGTATTGATTTTTATATTCGATTTAATGAATATTTTGTTAATGGAATTTCAAATTATAAACATTTTACTTTCGACCTCTTCTCAATCCTCTTGTCAATCTCAGAAGAGAAAGCTATGTATTCGTGCACCGGAAAACTCTTATTGCCGGGCCCTGGTAACGTAAAAGTGGATAAATCCTGTTGCTATATAATAAATTACTTCTTCTAACTAATGGTGTAGCGAAAATACATTTTTTATGGGTCTTTGATACCTAAAAATCGATTGACTGACGTCAAAATGTGTCTGTCCGTTTATGGTCAACGCTAACGCCTAAACCGTTCTGCCGATTTTCTCCAAAATTGATATTCTCCAATCTACCTGAAAGAACTCGAGCCTTTAGGAGTTTCACACCATTTTAAAAAATTTTTGAAGGTACTTTACATTAAGCCTCAAAATCATTCTACAAAAGTTTCCGGTCTTACTCGTGGCAAAAGTATTAAAACTACGCTCAAGCTGGGAACTGAGATTAGTACATTGCTGATCGCACATAGTTTATAGACAGGGTTGAGCAATATTTAAAAACTTGTATTTGAAATATGAATTTTTGTATTTAAAAAACTGTATTTTTGAGTTTTTTGAGAATGTATTATGGAGATACATTTAAATACATAAAATAGATGTATTTAAAAAAGAAATACTTCAAATACTGTAAATACAAATGAAAGAGAAGATGACAAGGATAGTTTTTTTTTATGATTCTGCTAGTGAACAGGGACTGAAAAGATATTGAATACCGGTATTTTTCATACCTTTTTCAAATAGCTTTATTCCTTTATACCGGGAAAATACCTCTACATGACAACTATACCGGTATGGACGTCCATAAAGGTTATACCGGTATTTTCAATAAAAAAACAATCCATACATGTTGACAAAATAAGTTACTTTAGTTAATAATATCTCACAAAATGTTTATTAATCAAATATACTTTCACAATTGTTATTTATTGTTTAAATTATTATTTCGTTCACACACATTATATATATATATATATATATATATATATATATATATATATATATATATATATATAATACTCGGCTACTAATAATTAAGGAAACGCGAATGATTCCACGAATTCTTATGGAGTAAATATAATCTCCACTTCGTCATTGCACAACGTTTTCGCCCACTGAAAACTGCTCCCCGCCCTCTTCCTACGCTTGGGCATATCGAATTGCCCTAGTGTAGCACGCAGCCCGCCGAAGAACGCGGCGAGATGTCTGCGGAGGTCAGGAAAGTCATGATATCAGAACAGCAGTGTGCCAGAGGTGCGACCCTGCTTCCAGGTCAGAAGGGTTACTGTAGGCGGCGCTGGGCTTGGAAAGAAAGGAGCGCGAAATGAGGAGCAAACATTCAAAATGTGACATGTCCACTTTACTCCTTTTCGAGAAAAACGCAAAAATGTTATAGCATAAAAAATATGCAAATATTTTATTTGTACTCAATTCTTAATTATGAAATAAGGATAGCTAAATATATTAATATAAACTTTAAATATTCTGTTTGGTAGAATTTTGGAGCGAGTTTCGTGTCGGATATGTCTTGTTTTGAATAAATGGGAAGCACATTGCGTGCTTTGATTGAATGACAGCTGGAAATGTCTTGATTTGAATGGAAAATAAATGATTTTTATTGAAATTCATAAAAATATATTGGGAAAATTAACATTCATTTTCTTGCATTTTTTTGTATTTGTGCAGCTTTTTGCACAAATCCATTATTGCAAAGTTTATTCAAAAAGTTTATAATTTATTTATTATTAAAGTAAGAATATCCCAACTTAAAGAATTTTATACAAATCTATTGACACGGTTGGCGAAAAAAGAGCGCCTTCATTTTTCCTCCTTTTACCAAAAAACAATTCTTTGACATATTTTTAAAAAATATGTCAGGCTTCCTTACCTTACGGTTACATCCCGCCCTAACGAGATCCCACTTTCTCCCAATCAGACAGTTCGGATATAGTTAACTGAGCCCGACATCTGGCGGAGAAAGTGAAAGTCAAATCCCAGGCGCAGACGGGACTGCCCACGGGGTGCGCCTGCTTAGATAAAAGTCCCCAGACCCGCGTCGGGGGTAGGCTTCGAAGGAAGCCTGGGTCGAAACTCGGGTGCGGAACACTGCCTACGGGCAGTCTCCCCGCAAATTAACCCATACGATAATAATATAACCTTACGGTTTGAACGATTCATGTTTCGTGATTTTTTTCATTATGTTATTTTTTCTTTCTTTTCGTTTTCTCGAACGCTCAGTAATGTCACTAACAGACACCTCCATTTCCACGGCTCAGAATTATTTGATGAAGGATAATATGTTGCTCTAACTGAACAGTAAATAGCGATATTAAAGCAAAATTTTTCACATACAGAAAGAACAATTTCATGTCTATTTCGTGGTCTGTAGCTAACTGACTGATTCTCTATAATATGAAGTTGTAAACATTTCATATAATTGTACCGTTACTGCTTTAAATATTGCAAGTGAGGATTAGGCAAAATACCTGGAAAAGCTGCTCATTGTTTCTATCGAGCGGCCGGGGAAAATCCGCAGGCCCAAGGAACCCCAACCCATCAGGACTCAAAATAGGAAGTCAGAGCCCATGCTTTCGAAAACCTAAGGTTTGGAAATGCCTTTGTTTTTATACAACTTTTTTAATAATAGAAATCAAGTGTATGTACTTTTCCATCTAAATAAACGGTAAATGACTCATTTGCTTCAAACATGGTAAATAACAATAAAATCATAAAGAGAAGGATTGTTGAAGGTCACGAGTAGTTTATAAATATTTTTAAGTCAAAAGACGATTCTATAAGACAATTTCCCTACAGTTATGGAGGGAGTGGAGGGGAGTCAGATTAGAGAGTGCAAATTCTCACACGGAATTTCACATGTACGCGTATATAAAAGAACAGTTTGTTCATACCTTCACAACATGAATACAATTGAGCAACAAGCACCGTGAGGTGTTCCTTGAAGGATCATACTAAAAATATTTATGAATAATGTTTGTAGTTTTTCTTCCCTTATTTTCCTTGGAATACCACGTGAAAAAAAATCACTAAACACACGACAAAGTACTGACCGTTCACAAAGAATAAGAATTACTTATTGGACCTTTACTTCTACCTGCGGGATGCCATCTGGACACGTCATGACGCACCTTTTCCGCGTGCGGGATGACGTCCCGAGACAGCGTGGCCCTTCCTCTCCTCGGTGCGGGGGCCGAGCGGATGCAACCGCATTCCTTAGGTATTTGGCAAAGGGAGTTTCGCTTTATGTAGCGGGCCCGCCAGGGCAGCTGTTCTAACGCTGCGGCGGGAGTGTTTTAGAGCGAAAGAGGAAAGTTTTCAAGACTATTTTCAACACTTGGTGCTTTGCATATGAGCAGTTACCCAAAACTACTCTCTACGTCGAGGTAATGATCGGAGAAACCATAGAAAACTACCGTTCAGGAAACCCGATCACTAGAATTCTTCCTCAGTCATCGGCAGAACTCGACCTCGCTAGAATATGCCTAGTGTCGAAAATCTGCCACCCTGGGGACTCGAACCCTAGGATCTCCCGGTCAGAAACTCTGCCGAGTCAATAGTTGTTCCTCTGAGCCATCTCAGCGAAAAAAAGCACAATTAACCCTTAACTGCCCGAATTATTTTTTTTCGAAAAATTATTTTTTTCTGTTGCGTGTCAATAAGAAACACATATCAATAAAGGGGAAAAATAATTTATTGAAAATATTTGTAACTTTTCTCAAAAAAACCTGTGTCCATATGGACACGCTGGGCAGTTATGGAGTCATTTTGTACAAAAATCTGACACATTTTTGAAAATGTCTTTTAGGAAATAAAATGAACAATAAATGTTATAAAATAGACTGACAAAACATTTAAAAAAATAAAAAACATAATAAAATTATTTGAAAAATTTAAATGTACTGCTCTCATTCGGGTGTGTGATAGACTTCAAAACATTCGAAGCATAAACCTACATCACATTTTGCACATTTCGTGCGCACTGTCGATGTTTTCTTTGAACAATGGATACCCTTGCATCTCCTCTTATTTTCAATTTTTTTAATGTAATGCTTATAACCATCGAATCTAATCTCTTCTGGAACACTGGCTTAGTAGGTGCTGAGAGAGCGGGTTGATGGTCTTCCCGCACCTTTTACTGGATTCATGTATCTTGTTAAATAAACTTGAACAAGTTGCCGCCTGAATTCAAGCTGTGTCATTTTTTCCCCGCCCTCTTTTTTCAATTGCCAAGCATTGTGAATTGATACATCAATTAGCCACGACAGCAGAGCCCAGTACCATTTCTTGTTTCGAATATTTATTCTATGCATGGCAACGTTCTCATCCATCCGGTCTACACCGCCCATGTGTCTGTTATATTCTGCTATTGTATGAGGCCGTTGGATTTGGATCACCTTTATCTCCTTTGCTGAATATCGCTTTACTAAGGATACAGGCTCAACACCAGCACATGTTGATGCTACAGCGACAACGGAGTTGTCAACCCACTTCGTGACAATTATTCCGTCGTCTTTACAGATAGAATACACAAAATGTCCCCTTTTCTCTTTTTGTAGAATTTTATTGGAAAGAAGAAGACAGCTTTTAGGTATTCTGTTTTCTCGTATCGTTCCTGTCCCTCCAAATCCTTCCTCACGTAAAAAAGACAGAAGGTTAAAACCCGTAAAAAGATTGTCGAAAAAAAAGTGAAAGGGCAACTTTTTCACATTCGTGTTGAAATCATCAATCATTTGAATGAGTGGCGAAGCCGCTTTACCGAATTCTTTATCATACACACTATTTGAATTTGGTGCTTTCCCTTAGTAGAAAGAGAAGTTTACAAGGTAGCCAGAAACCGTGCATAAACACCAGGCTTTGTAGCCGAACCTGATCGGCTTCCCTCGAATGAATTGCTTACACGAGTGCCTTCCAAAGTACTTGATCATGGATTCATCATATGAAAGATGTTGCTTGAGTATAAAATATTGAATACATTTTCGCCTTATACTTTCTATGACAGGTCAAATTTTCCACATTTTATCATTTAGATCTAATTTGTTGTTATCATTGCAGTGAAGAAACCTGAGGATTATTTCAAAACGGTTTCTCCTCATGGCAAAACAAACAAATTCATTTCTCGAGTCTGGGCTGGAATCCCAGTACAGTAGTTTGTTTGGTACAGAGTTGTAACTACTTAGAATCAGAATGCCGATAAAGCATCGTATTTCTTCAAAAGTTATTTTAGGATTTGGACAATTTTTAAAAACTGCATATTTTTTGGACTCGTCAACTAATAGTTGCACGAGTTCATCATCAAAAAAATCTCAAAAAGTTGAACTGGACTTTGATCACAATGTTTATAAACATCATTGCGAAATGTGGCTAAATTTAAAGAAAGTTTCCCAATGATCCAATGTTGTTTATTCCTACTCAGGTAGTCAAAATTCCTTGGATCAGTTTCAATTTCTCTGTCAACTAATCTCACTTCAGCTTCAGCATAAAGTTGTCGGGCATTTAAATTATTCGGATTATCTCCATCCTCTTCTCCCGAATCCTCGTCCGTTAGAACTGTTGGGTCTGGTGGTGCAATGTACACTATCGGTTTCAGGCACATTCCCTCCCCCATCAATAAGTATATCCAGGGCTTCTTGGACGATAACATCGGAATTTAATATCTTTTCAAGGCCTCTGATGGAAAAGTAAAGACGAAAATAGAGTTAAAAAATTATTTTGGCAACAACATTTGACATCATAACTGCCCAGCGTGTCCATATGGACACGCTGAAATATTTTTCATTATACTGAAAAAAATAAAATCTCTAAAACTATTTTTTTAAATATGTATTCATATGTTAAAGTTTCTCCATGTATTTCATGTAATTCAATTTCAATTAAAATAAAATCAATGTTTAAAACAAACTTTCTCCACGTCTACATCCATGATTTTTTAGCATAAAAAATTCTCTGAAATTCAGGAAGCGAATACGGCGAAATGACCTGTGATAGACCGTTCCAACAACAATGAGCATGCAGACTGGTCTTTCTATTATATGCCATGCGATTGCCAACTTCATCATAATAAATATTCCCTCAACAGAAAATGATAAAATGTTGTTGGTAATGCGTGTCCATATGGACACGCTGGGCATTTAAGGGTTAATTTCCTCCAAATATCTGTATGATTCTACTGAAATATCTGCATTTTCTTATGAAAATACCGGTATTTTGATGAGATAATACCGATATAATACCTTAAAAAAAGGTATTTTAACGATACAGACATCGGATAAAGGTAAAATAGTCTAAAAATACCGATATTTGACATCTTATACCGGTATAAGATTTTACAACAAAAGAAGACACAAGAAAAGATGGGAAGAATACACGAAGTAGTCACATGAGAGGGACTTTCAAGAAGAGGAGTAGATAAACATCGATGATTACGAAGATGAACCAGACACTTTTGTAGAGAAAATGCATTGGGCGACAAAACAACTGAAAATGGGAAGTCCCCGGGTGTAAATAATATCCTAATCGAACTACTCAAAGACACAGGGGAAGAAATCATGGCGAAACTAATACAATTATGCAATTTGATCTGAAAAAGAAAAGAGTGATCAACAGATTGGAAACGCACTATGTTTATTCCATTATCAAAGAAAGGCGACAGCCGTGATTATGCAAATAACAAAACAATTGCATCCAGAGAAAGAAAGAAAATTACACAAATTCATAAAATATGCATGCATATCACATAAGACCAGTGCTTGATTTGTAAAATTTTAGGTCCAGGAACGCGCTCCAAATTATGTATTAATTTAATAGAAATAGTTATATATTTATAATATAATTTAATAATTATCACCGAGGTAAAGGAACCCCGTTCCGTCATGTTGCGTATGAAATCAAACCCGTGAGACCAAAATCCAAATAATCGAGAAAAATGGTATTTCTAATCCTGTTGTGTGGGTTTAAAAGCTGAACATTCAGAAAGGCCGAAAAAAGGAAGATTCTTTTGAAGTATGGGCACGGAAGAAAATCTTGAAAAAATATGGACAGGAAAAAAAGACAAATGCCGAAATTTTGAAAAGAAAACAGAACTTTCTCTAAAAGCCAAAGCCAAAATATTGAAAATAAAATATTTTGGACATACTATCTGTCGAACAACATCTCTAGAAAAGATATTATGCTTGGAATGGTAGAATAAAGTGGAAAGAGCGGAAGAAAAAGACGTAGGTAGCACAATGAAATAATTAAGGCAACCAACCACACAAGACCAGACATAAGTGTGTTGAAGACAGAAACCAGGCGAGAAAACTAGTACACAATATCAGAAACAAAAGGAAAAGACAGTTTGAGTCCGAGTGAGCAATGAACAAACATGCTGGAATCCTATTGCTGCGTATATCTAGATAGGCTAACGAGGGATGGCTTGCGGTATATGTTCTTGTACTATTTCTCTGCGCGTCCATACGCCGCGAAGAATTGGGGCTTGCAGATAAAAGGAGAGATTCTCACAACCGCTACTTGGCCGGGACTGGGGCCGACAAATAGACATCATCGCACTGAACAGTATGTTTGATACCCGCAGTCCTTTATGTGTTCATTCTGCCATTATTAGGGAAGAACTCGCCGAATTATCGGCGCGTCCTCTCCCAGATTCAGATAGCAAGAAAAGAAAAGGCTTGATGCTCATATAATGCAAATGCAAACATCAATGTTCAAAATTAAAACAATTCTCAAAAACCTGGCTTAGTAACCTCGAACAAGTTCGTGGAAGATAATTTGTTCTGACAGTGGCCGTGATTGTTAATTTATAATTACGATTTAGACAAAATAGCAGAAGATAAGAAAAACAATAACAGCTAAACTAAGCCTGAAAACTAGCGCTCAGGGTCATCTCAAGGAGTCACAACTTCCTCAAATGGGTACAGGAAGGTGGGCGAGAGGCCTTACAACTAGAGTACTTGCGTTGGCCACCTCTCCGGGTACGGGAGGACATATGTAGGAAATGCCAGAAAAATGGGATCATCTCTTGGGCCGAAGATAGTCTACTGGATGAGGATATTACAATCAGCGTTCCCTTTATTCGAACACATGAACTGACAGTGGTATTATGCAATATCCATATAATTAATACAGTAAAATGGTGATCTGAGATCTAGATAACCACTGGATGGATTCATATGATCAAGATGTTTATCGGTGTAAAAATTTTGCTATTCCCGGCATTGTAATCAGTTTTGCATTTTAGTAATTCTTAAAAAGTTATTTACAAAATAATAATTAAAACAATAACACAACGTCCTGCGCAAAATATGAGTTGGGGAACCCGCGGCATATCTATATTATAACCCCATGTCTCCGAGCGCATGGCCTGTCTGAGTTGTCGAACCTCTGTATTCGACATCAGATACTTCTACTGCGATTTATTACAACTTACTGCAAACGTACAACGGACTCTCTCTCTTGGATAACGGACAACTACTACGTCAGGGAACTGACCTAATTGGACCAACAACGCTGCCGACTGGCAGACGGCGGATAGAGGAGAGGGAGTGTTCCTCGCAAACTGCCGACTGTCACCGCATCGGAAGCACAATCGACGCGACAACCGCCGGACGGCGGGAGACCGCCGCCATGGATGACGTCAGCTGGACGAGTCTGCCACCGGATGAGGAGTTTGACGCGTGGCATTTTTACGCGGGTGGCGTAAAGGAGAAGAAACGACCAGCAGAGGAGGCCCCGCCTCCTTCATCCTCTGCTTCAAAGCGCCCTTCCGGAGCGCCAGACGGCAACCCGGTGGCATCTACAGGAACGCCCACCCAGGATGGGCGAACTAATGCACAAAGTAAGACTCTCCCGCAAGGGATAAATGATACCAGCGGTATGCACCACAGCAACCCTGCGTTCAGTCAATTACAGTCTTTGGAAAATCAAACATTCATCTTCCCCAAAGTAGTTGCACGACCCACTGAAGACAAACCCCCTTCACCCCCTCCCACTGCAAATAGATTCGAGAACCTCCCGATTGAAGAAAATTGCATGGACATAGACAAAACTTCACACGAACCCGACCAAACCGAAACATGCCAAAGGACAACTTCCCCCTGACAAAAACCAATCGACCAAAAATAGGATCTATACATGTAGACAATGGCGGACTAATGTATCCACAACGACTACTACAAGACCTGCTCAAAATTACCCCTGACGGTTTTCATGCCAAGAGCACCAAGAAAGAACTTATTATTCAGCCCAGGACCCCCGAGACATACAAGAAATTATTAGAGACACTAGAGACAATCGACCTGACCCCAGACAAGAGACAAAACTACTTTAAGACCAACTTATACTACCACCACCACAGAATGACTGAAGAAAAAAGAGAAAGACTCGTAATAAAAGGACTATCACCGAACATGGACATAGAGGGATAAATGAAAAAACGAACTACTGCACCAAAGACTGAAATTCCATCACTTATCAGAGATGAAAAACGAAACCCAGATAGAACGCTAACAGGACTTGGACTATATATAATTGAGACAAATAAATCTGACGCCCCTGAAATTAAGAGAAACTTACGCTACCTGCTACACCACAGAGTGACAATCAATGACTACCTCCAAACGACACACGTACCACGCTGCGACAACTGTCAGCTGTTATACCATACCAAACATTACTGCCACAGAAAGACAATATGCGGGAAGTGCAGTGACTATCACCACACTTTATCATGCCCCAATGACTTCTACAAATGTTCCAACTGCCAATCAGACCACCCTGCATACTCTCCAAAATGCCCCATTCTACTAAAAGCAAAAGAAGACAAGCTGAAGACACTCCAACAAAGACAGACACAGACTGGACTAGGACAGACTAATTCCCCCCCACTCACCATTAAGGAATTTCCCCTACTAAGAAATGCAGTACCAACCCTAACCGGAACAAACAACAACCAAGGACGAACCTACGCCGACTCATTGAACCCCAACTAGACCTCCAACTCAACTTCTGACCTAAGAGAAATGATCACCCTCATAAAATCTTTAAATATCACTAAACTCATCACATCCATCAAGACCATTATCAACATCGCAAAAGGACAGGACGACAGCATCACCAAACTAATTGCAATAGCTACCACGATAATAGACCTCTTCTAAACTTGACTAAACACAAAATCACAAACTTCACCGCCTGGAACGCAAACGGCGGACTTGCCCGGAAGCTGAATGACAAAACAATACATAGACGACATGGCCAATAGAAAATAGCCTTAAATTAAACCCGGACAAATGCCATACCATTCTCTTCCATATACGTAATGCAGACCCTGCACTTCCCCCACTGACTATCAACGGGACACCAATACATTGGACTAAGACTACCAAATACTTAGGAACGACGTTAGACAGCAAATTATCCATGACGAAACATATCGACGAGACAATACAGACTGCAAATAGAAGACTTAACTCGCTAATCCCAATAGTTTGCCACTCAAAGACAGAGACTGCAACTAAAATACAGATCTACAAGACTTTCATTAAACCAATCCTAAAATTCAACTGCGAAACCTGGGCTGCAACTACGAAGACAAATATTGATTCAGTAGTGAGTTGTAGTTGACATTCACATAATTGAAATTATTGAAGGCGTTGTCATTGTCAACAATATTATTTATTATAGAAATAGCAGCTTTCGATGGCTTAGCCATCATCATCAGTTTTCTGCTGTCTGGGAGCCACAAAAACGACTACTAGTCTTCAATACAACGCCTTCAATAATTTCAATTACGAAGACAAACTACACAAAAATGATTAGGACAGAAAACATATTTATTAGACTCGCCTTCAGACCTCCCCCAATGACTAACTATAGCAGACTGAAACGGACCCTTAACTTGACCCTTAGACAAAGACATCCACGAAACGGTGACAAAGACTATACAAAATGCATTACAAAACCTACATTTTAGCCAGTTCCTCCCCAACTACATCGTAATACTAAATAACCCACCCAAGCACTCCCGACTGTTTAAACACCCGCTAGACATACTACAAATACCCCCACCATAACTAACCGAAAGCAAGAACCGTCCTGCCATTGGACCCATCACCCAAAGCTTTTAAAATAACAACCAACCTGCAATAATCCCAAACAACACCCCCTCCCTCGTAACCCCACCCCCACCCCTCCTTTCCCCCTTCCCCTCCTCTGTAAACAACTGCTAGTCAGGGATACACAGAGGAGTCCTTCCCACCCCGCACCCCACCCAAGATATTCCAAACAAGTTATACCCACACCAGCTACCTCATGACCTCCAAGTAGGGAAGAGCGCTCCGCGCAGCCTCTCCAAATGACGAAATCAAAACAGAGAGAGCGCATGGCCGAATATAAACAAATTGAACAATGAGAGTTGTGAATGTAAAAAAAGTTTACTGAGTTACAGACTAACAACAAAGTGTAATAAGGTATTCACAAAATAATAACTGTAACAAGAACTCAACGTTCTTCGCAAAATTTGAGTTGGCGAACCTGTAACTGCTGAAAGCGAATTTTGAAACCGCGTGTCAGTGTCCTACAGAAAATGTGAGTTAAAGAAAATTGGAACATTCTGCTGTGATAAAACTCTTAAATTACAGTGTTGAATTAGATGCTGTGGCTAAAATTTTATACATAAAAAAATGAACTCCCAGTACATATAAAAGAAAATTTTAATTAAGGGAATTTTAAAAATATTGAACTCCGTGCGAATTATTCGCACGGGCACTACTAGTTATTTCATATAAAATTGTGATTATCGATTCTTTTCATTCAAAAACAACTCATCAAGCTTAAAACATCGATAATAAACATCGGGTTTCATAAATATTTCATTTTTTTACGAAATATGTTCATGTGTCTATACAAAATCTCTGTTTTGAAAATATCAACATCAATGTTGCATCCCTATTCTCGACACCTAAATGAGGACCGCCGATTTAATACTTTTGCATTGTGACTCACATTCCCTAATAAGAGGTTTATCAGTGAGACTTGTAAACCACGTTTTACTAGTAGTATGTTAAATGCAATAAATTGAATTGCTACCCGATTAAATGTTACTGAAAAGCGTGTACGATGTTTAGAAAAATTGTATCTCAATGCAGAAATGTAAAAGTTAATTTACATTTCTCGAATTAATAACTGTACAACAAAACATAATTTATCCACCTCATAAACCTATTCCTCTTCTAGTGTGATGTTTCTAAGGGTTAAAGTTTTATTGCTTTCATGACAATTTAATGCATTAAAAATACATAAATGTGTCACAATACAATGATTTATACTACATTCTTTTAATTTATCATTTACGTAGTTTGTACCAAACTTACGCACCAGGAATTACTTATTCCCATCTTCAAGTTTATATAAATATAACAGATTCATTTTATATCAATATAACTTACCAAATAAGCTGAGACATATCATGATTCTTAATATTAGATTTCACTGTTTGTTACAGCCTTGTATTCAGGATGCATCTCGCCTGCGTGCTATTTTACCACTTTTTCAAATTTGTCCGAAAGTACGAAAACAGTTTTAAAATTAGCTTCGGCGATTTTACTTGGGAAAACAGATTCATCAGGTGAAATCTATCAAGGGAACAAACGCCGTTTTGAGATCAAAAATCGAGTCGCAGGATAAAAGAGCTCGTGCTCATTCTTTCTGGTAGTGGAATGATAACGGAAGATCTTAGAAGTAAAATGTATGTAAAATAAGATGTTATGACGTGGAATATTGGTGATATTTACACAATTAGTTCAATTTTCTTTTTGATATCAGTCTCCAAATTGGAATCGATATTTTGAGTAATCCCTTAAATAATTTTTGACGGTATTCGAAGGAAGACGGAAATATGTGAACGAGATATAAACCTACAAAATACGACTATTACAGATGATACAAGACCGATTGGTTGTGTTACAGCATCACTAGTTTGATAAGTGGAGAAAAATATATTGAGATTGAAAGGGACGAAAGCATAAACCGACTGCCTGGCTTGCCTACCTAAAAGTTCGGCCTCCTTTCGCGCCGCAGGCCGCCGGGTTTGGCCGTTCGGCTGCGTGGAGGGAGGGCTCACAAGGGTCGGGTGACGCACTGGTGTGGAGCGGGAAGGGGGAGGTGTTTTTTATTTCACTTTACGCCGCTCCTAATCATCCGATTTGCATGATTGTCACGGCGTTGGATTCAAGAAGCACGTCGTCATCGCGTTATGAGCCCATATTTTTTAATTTCTTCCCGAAACTATGAGAAAAGTTTTAAAAAATTTTGGAAATCTTTTTTGAAGAAACGGCTTCGTAGCGTACATTCTATTTTATAAAGGCGACCAAGAGCATTTACAGGTCGAAAATCGGACCATTTCTTCAAACGTTATCGGTCTAGGAAATTTTGCTTATTTTGGTGCTGCCACGTGGTGGAGACAAATTGAACTAGTGTCGGTACATTTAGCCTCAAAGTGTTCATGACTGTTTTTGTCGAAAAAGATCCGCCGGTTTCGATTAGCTCTGGCTACTTTGAATATGTATTCACTGCAATGAGGAACGTATGCATGTGTTGGTCCGGCGAAATCAATATGAATCCTTGGCAACGATTTGTCAGAAATTTGACCAAGATACAAGTTTCCTTTTTTGAAAATTACGCTCTTCTCTGGTCTGACAATCTGTAAGCACCGCTTTGATATATCGGTCAACTCCTGACCACCAGGCTTTACTCTACGCAATAGCTTTAGTACGAGTCATCCCTTAATCAACCTTGTGAAACAGACTGAACACATGAGGACTGAGTTTAAGAGTCATTATTTCTCGACTCCCCAACAAAACGCATCCTCTGTGTACTAATAGCACATCTCTGGCTTTTATTGCGACGAACGACTCGGTGTTTGGAAGACCTTCGACTGTCCCTTGGAGAGGAGGGCGTTGTACTCTGCTCAGTTCCGTGTCTTTGTCTATCTCTTCTTCTATGTTCCTGTCGTGGTATTTGTATTCCAATTTGTAGCCATATCTCCCAAGCATTTTCGATGACAATGTATCGAGTGTCAGCTTCCCTTCCCGTAAAATTCCGAATAGCAGTATATCTGGAATCGCATTGTGATGATTGTCACATTGCGATTTCAGATGTATCCACAACGCTTCTTCATTCCAAACATTACTGAAAGATTCTATGTCCAACTGAGCATAGTACTTTTCCGCAGCCCTCAGTGTTCTCGATTCAAATGCTATTGGGGCTTCTGATCCATACATCATTAAGTGCGATAGAATTACTCTTACCTTACGCGATGACGCATCGCATACCAAGATTTGCGGCTTCTTCGGGTTGTAATGTGTGCAAAACTGGTAGGACGTAACTACCTTTTGCCTCTTGAAAACATTTTCCCTGTTCTGTGTCTCACTTCCAAACAATATCCTAATGTAATTGGAGTTACTAAGGATTTTGCAAATATAAATTTCCCGAGTTTTAACTATAGGCTATTCCTCCTAAACTGTAAAAAGCTGCAGCATGACATACTACCAGTGTTCCTCTTCCAGCCTGCTCATCAAGATATACCACAACTCCTGATTTCCCTTCAGCAAGTTCCCTAACAATCGTCAAAACAACGCCGGGGCTGATGAGATTCCAAATGGTAGTCTTTTTACTCAGAAAATTTCTTTCGTTGTATTCATGGTGAGGGTCATTGAAGGCTTTTCACCCAAGGATTCTTGCCCCCTGTTGGTACACAAGCGGCCAAAATTAACCCTTTAGTGGTCGCGTAGATTACTATTGTAATCCAGTCGTATTCATTAGCTGTTTACAGCGAGAGTTGACAAACTTTTGGCATGGGCTTTTCAGTACCTTTCGTAGAAGGTCTCAGTTTTCGAATTATATCAAAATATGACTCAAAGTGATAACTGCCGCACTAGCGATAAGCTCCGGAAACAGCTTGAATTACAATAGTAATTTATGCGACCACTCTCGGTTCAGTTTCTGGCCTAAGCCGACTCCCATGAATATCGCTGTAATCGATGCTCTGAATGTCCATACAATGAACAACAGTGGTCAAAGTTTGACCAGAAGGGGATTTCTACATGATCTTACTTTGTTCTTAATGAAACCAGGAATTAAAAGGAAGATTGAGAGAAAATCTGTGCCGACAGCAATAAGAACACGAGGGAGACTTCCACTAGGAATCAGAGAAGAGGCCGTGGGATCAGCGGAGTCACCAAAGGGCAACGTGGGATATTGTTATCTCTGTGGACGTTAACGAAACAAGAGCACTCGACAGTACTACGAAAATCGTGTCCAGTGGGTGTGCCATATTCAGAAAATCTTTGGGATATTTATCTGATGTTGACGTTGAAACGCATTCTGAATAGAGGCTCTAAATAAACAATTTTGTCAAACTGCGTTTTGTAATAATCGTAATGCAAACTATAACAAATGCACAACATATAGAGCACAAGAATTTTCAAAAACAAATATCTCTTCGCATGTATTTTATTATATTTGTTTAAAGGCATAATACGTGCATATTTGTGTAGCGTTGCATAGAATTCGTAATATGTCAATGTTCTAATAAATTATTTAGTATCTGGTTACTATTCAGTGTTTTAGGTACCATTACTCGTCCATATTTGAACTAAGACACGATTGTTTTGTAAAATATTAATACAATTTTTTAAAATGGATTACAATTGTAATCCCCGCGACCACTCGCGTTCCAATTCTGAGCGCGACCATTGAATGGTTAATTCACATTTGGCGCCGTACTTGTAATTCAATCATTTATAACGATTCATTGGCGCTAATTAACAGCAAATGGCGAACAAACGTCCCGTGTTGGACATATTTTTCTATAAAATCGCGGGTGGGCTTCCAGAGAGAAAGGCAATGGGTCTTTCGTATGAAAGTCTTTGTAAGGACTAAAACTGATTTGAAAATTTGAACTGCTTGCAAAGATGCTCGCGAGATTGCGCCAGCTACGGGGATGCGACCAGGAATAGAATTTCGTACTGTTAATCGTTTTTGAAAATCAGATGCATTTCCAAATAAGACGCCACGAAAGTCAATTATTTGAGAATCTCCAGCCGAGCGGTTTCACAAAGGATCGCCTCGTCACTAAAAAGACTAAGTAATTCACATCTTGGCTGCATTGAAAAATTAGATACCTTACAGCCATGTAGACTCCGTGAACAGAGCTTTTGGCGCGGGGCCGTGCTTGACACTGTGTTACACCCGAATTACAACAGAAAACAATCTTCTTTTCGCCCAGACGAAGTAACACTGACAACTTCTTCAATACTCAATCATTCTTACGCTGAGGTTAACTAATGGTTCTTAAATAATTGTCTTTCAGAATTTTCCTTTGTCGCAAGGCAGCAGGAATGTTGTCATCCCGAATCATCATCTGTTGCCCTCCCAGAACTCTGATGATCTCCCAAAAACGAGCTATTTTGCAGCCTCAACACCCCTGTCTAAATCCTTTTTGTGAACAGCTTCTCTCCTGCCAAGCTTCTACAATACACATTAGTGGGTATATTTCGGTCATCCTTACTGTATTTATCATCTCATTGTAATCTTCACAGATGCGTACGTCTTCAGTTTTCGGAACTGGAACATACGGTACGTCGACTGCTTCACTGGTTCTAAGAAACATTTCTTGACCATTCTTTCAATCTCCGCTTCAACTCTGCTTTGAAACACTAAAGGAAATTGGTGATGTCTTGAAAATTGTTTGTGTCTTGTTCTTGATATCAATGTGCACTGAATTCCAAGAAAATGTCCCTATTTCTCCTGAAAAAAAACGTCAGCAAATCCATTTAACTGGCCTGCAAGTTCATCGACATTCGTCTTGTGCATGAAGTCGAACAAAATCTTCAACTACTTGTAACGTTGCGCACAACCGGCCACTCTGACCTCAGGTAGATAATTGGCGGTGTCATAATATATATTTTTACGTACAACAGTATTTAATTATTTGTATTTGAAATACTTACTTAAAATACATATTGTATTTGAATAACTGTATTTTTTAGTTTTTTTGGACATCATTTTCAAAATGTATTTAAATGCATCTCTAAAATGCATGTCAAAAAACTCAAAAATACAGTTATTTAAATATAAAATGAATTTAAAACAAGTATTTCAAATACAAGTATTTCAATACTGCCCAACCCTGACTACAATGTTAGTATTTTGGGCGGCACATTGTAGCTTGTTTAAATGTTGTTCAGGTGAAAAGTTACCACTCAAATTAATGTCATTCTGTCCTCCTATGATAATGACTATGTCCTGATTTGTTAATGATTGGTCTTTGTGTGGGTGTCCAACTCTGCAGTCACGTCTGCAAGCCTCCCGTTAGGTTTAAAAATAGATGAGACTGGGTAGAGGGTAACTTCCTACTGAGAATGGAGGAAAGATGGCGGCCATGGCTGTCAGCTAAAATAAGTACCTGTTTTTAGGCTTAGTAGGAATGTCTTTCTTTCAACGGGACTAGGATACGCAGCTTTACGCGTTTTCTAGCCTGTTTGCGTTGGTTTGTGCATTTATTTGTCGATGGTAGAGAAGGGGTATGAGGATCAGGAAGGCGAGGAAAATCTTAAACATAAAATTTGTTTTGAGTTGCGACTGGATGTGGTATCTGTGTCTTCTGTGCAGTCACGGGTGCACGGTTGGGAAGATTCGCAGTGTTGTCGAATTGTACCCAACTGTCTGTGTAGAGAACGACCTCTTCCAACCTTCGGATATGTTGATCTAAATTATTGTTTACTTTTATGTTTACTTATTACTTTCATGAGAATTACAACAAGAATACTTCTGGCATGGTCGTTTGTGCTAACTGAATGTTACGTACAGATAAACGGCCTTCGATCTCTTCACACAACAAGAAATTAAATCTCAAATCAACACTGACTGTTTTCCATTAATTCGAATACGTATTCACTGCATCTCTCTTCTCATTAACACAATAAAGGCAACGGTTTTAAATAAATTAATACAGAGATTCAATGTGCAATATTACATGATGTCCTTTTTCAGAACATTTACATTACAAATAAATTAATTCATAGATTCCATGTGTAATATCAAATGATGCCCTTCTTCAGAATATTTACAACACAGCAAATGTGAAATGAAAAATGAAAATTGCGTAATTATGTGTAATTTCATTTTGTGTAAAAGCAATTTCATACGACTAAGTGCGAAAGCCAACTTTTCACCCAGCTGAAGCAGGAGGCCTTTGCCCTTAAAAGTATTTTACATGCTCAGTAAATAAATAAATGTAAAGCTCAGTAAATAAAAAAATTCCATCACAATGAATTCAAGACACAGCTTCATAGAAAATCTTTGTCAGCTTTATGCATCCTAATATGGATTCATCTTTGAACATCGCTCTAATCCCGTCTAATATTATAATGTACCATTTTCTCAAGTCAGTTATGTCCACACAACAATTCTGAAAACGTGATAGTAAAGAAATTTTTTACCTCGTAGTTATCATTAAACGCGTCGGCTGTCGATCTCCTTCACTGTTGGAAACGTCCGCCGAACTCGTCGGGCTCGTAGCCTATAAAGCGCTCGTCATTTACTGCTACCAAGCACGCCCCATTCGGTCTTCCTCCGCAGTCCAAACACGAAAAAAGGCTTCTCGCGTTCACCGTTGATACCAGGGTTGACTAGATATTTCGTCGTTCCAGCAAACCGTCAACCATCAGCGTTGTTTCCATCCTCTGTTTTTCTAGAATACTCATAATACGGTTACTCACGCGTCATGTTGCCCCGCGTACCTCTGGTCACTGGACGCGCACCTCCCCCTCGTCCCCCTGCGTTCATCTAACCGTCTACCTCACATCCATCGGGTGTAAATAGTGAAGTGTAGTGTTGTATGAATGTGTTTGGACATATACATTAAGAATGAATGCGCGAGTGAATGAAAAAGAACAATCACAACAACTTATACATTTTATTATCTTTATCTTTTTATGTTAACTTACAGAGCTCAAAGAGGCTTTGATATTTAGTTATAAGAGAGTTTTAATAAATTTTATTTAGGCCCGTCCAAAGCTGCAAAAGCCAAAACAGCTGCAGCGGTATCCCGTTTAATTGAATAAATTCCCGCCTCTCCAGGTTAATTGGAGAGGAGAAAATTGAAGAGAAAAAACAACAACAACAACACACACCCTCGCTACCGCCCCTCTATTTATTCCACGTAAGATGTGACCCAGAGAGCTTGGCAATACCAACCTCCCGTAAACCACCCGCCATACACACTACATTGACTTAGGGACTTTTGATTACCATTTAAGTTGGAGAAAGTAGGTGCCAACCCCAACGTAAATTCCCCACGTAATGGAAGTACAGCTGCCAGGGACATTTTTTTGGCTGGAGACTGGCATGCATGCGAGCGAAATGAATTTGTGCCAACTTCAACGGTTTCAACCAGCAAAACGTGTGGAGATTGTGAGCTTATGCGAGTGAGCCGCATCCCGCACTTGCGTGCTAAAAAAGCCATTTTTTTGCGATTTCAGTGCGCGAATTGTTTCCTAAGGAAAATCTTATTGTGCGCTGGGCTTGACATTTTTAGAAATGTCAGGTAATTCCAGAAATAACTCTCCAGTGAAGCAGAAGGGGAAGTGGATTTTATCGAGTGGTGAAAGGCAGGTCCTTCTTAATGTTTATAAGTACAAGAGCGAGAAAAATTCTCGTAAAGAAGTGAAACTTCCTGAGAGCAGTGTCATTGCAAAGGTAGCTGTAATTGTGGGGGTAAGCCATCAATGTCACAATAATTATTAACTTTATTGCATGCCTCAAGAACGTCTTCACAATGAACATGTGTGTGTGAATCATAATTATTTTATTGAAATATATTCATATATTACAGAGCTTATACAACTCTGGCAAACGTTATTAGGGATTATAAGGCAGGAAAATCTATTAAAAGTAAGAAGAGGTAGCGTTCACGACCGTGAGAGATTCAGCTGATGGATTTGCAAGAGAAGCTATTAGCAGATATATTTACCAGGAAGCTGATAATGGTAAGATATTTTATATTTAGAGTAATGATGAAGCATGTGGCTCACTTTTTGAAGACTTTCTAAAGACCTATTCATTTGCAACAGGCAGAAGGCTCTCACTTACAGATGTTTGGCAGTACGTGAAGGAAAAGTATATTTTTTTCATTCAGAGGGTCATGCACAACATTGTACTGAATTATTAAGGAAATTGTTTAGCATGGAGGAAAGGAGACCCAAATATTCGTATTTGTGAGTCAAATTAAATAATTGTAAAGAGGTTATATTTTGTGGCAGACTATATGAAAAATAAGAGAAGTCAAAACCCAAAGACTGTAGTGTACCTTGATGAGACATGGATCTATATGAATGGTAAAAGAGCCCTTTGATAATGTATATTACTGAAAATATATATATTAAATGTATATTACTTATTTGTAAAAATTATGAGACAAAAATATCATTTTCATTAGGTTCAACTACTTATTCGTGGCAACTACCATTAAAGGCACCAGTAAAAGAGTAATTAAAAGACCACCAGAGGGAAGGAGGTTAGTTGTGGTTCATGTAGGAACAAGAGAAGATTTTGTACCAGGTACAAATGTTTTCAGTTTTAATGGCATTATGTACAAACTGAGGCATGTGTACGAAGCATGACATTTTGTAGGTGCTGGTCTGATATATGCTACTGACCTAAAAAGGGGGCAAGATTATCACGGAGCAATGAACAGTTCTACTTTTGAATCCTGGGTTAAGAAACAACTGATTCCTTGCATTCGCAATTTAAGACCTTGCATCATTGTCATGGATAATGCTTCATACCATTCAAGGCAGGTAGAGAGGCATCCAACAACAAAGTGGCGAAAGGATCAACTGATTGTAAGTATCAGAAATGAAATGAAACTATTGTGCTTAATGAAATAAGTAATGTAACCAAAGAAAATTATTTTTAGGAATGGCTGAACCAGCGAGGAGTACGAGTGCCAGAAGCTGCAAATAAAATCTCACATGTTGCCCTGGCGAGCCAACATTGTGAAAGGATAAAAAGGTACCACGAGATACATATCAGTGCGTTAAAGAATACATTTCATTAATATTTTGCATCATATTATCTTGTTCTGTTGCATCATTGTAATTAAATATTAAAATATATACTTTAAATATGTACAAATATATGCGTCTACACTTGTGATAAATAAATGATATATAAATCTAATAAATAACTGACCTCAGCAATGTATTGGTAAGGGTATGTAGTTGATGACATGCTGGCTGCAGAAGGGCACACAGTTTTGAGGCTGCCACCATATCATTGCAAATTCAATCCTATTGAACATGTGTGGGGCATTTCAAAAGGGTACTACCACAAAACTGTACGTGAAAGGCCTGGGCAAGGAATGGAGGGAACTAAAGCTGTGTGGAATGAGGCAATAAATCAGGTAAAGTTTTCAATACACCATTATAGAAAAATGGTAAATATATGATAACAGTTATGATTATAATTTTTTTCAAAATTAGTAAAACAAGAAACTAGAAAATTATGTTATGGCATTAACAGGGTCACACCAGAAATGTGGAAGAATTCAGTGGAACATGCAGAAAAAATTATTGAAGAGTATTATGAAAAAGAGGCAGTGGAAGAAGATTATGAAGAAATAGTAAATTTGAGCAGTGCTAGTGGAACTGACACAGCTGAAGAAGGCACAGGAGAGGAAGGGGACACAATTCCATTTGAGCCAATCCCAGGAACATCTTCAATGTGAAAAAATTGAAAAAAATATTAGAGATTCCACAACTTCATCTCAAGAAACATCTGACATATTAATACAACCACCCACAGTTGTTAGAGAACATGTTGGGACCCCCTGTGCAACAGTACAGGTAAGAACTGGAAAATACTCCATTGAGAATTGAAGAAAATTTCATTTCATTAACACATTCTCCCAATTTTCAGTCAATTGTTCGTGCCCGTGCTTCAGTTGTGTGTTTGGATCGAGTACGATTGCAAAAGTGAAAACAGCGAGTAAGCATTAAAGCGTTTGGAATAAATGTGATAATCTTGTAAAATATGTAACTCAATATTTCAGATGTGCCTCAAATTATAAAACTCCTGCCTCCGTAAAGCGACCACCAAGTCAAGTTTAAGAACAAATTTGGTTACACTGTGCTCCGGAAAAGGTATAGCTTGAATTTACTCGATTATGGAATTGTGGTTATTGCAAGTTGTTACATTAATATTATTACATTACAGTCAATTGTTCCTGCCTGTGCTTCAGTTGTGCGTTTGGATCAACTAGGGTTGCAAAAGTGAAAACAGTGAGTGAGCATTAAAGCGTTTGGAATAAAAGTAATAATTTTGTAAAATATGTAACTTAATATTTCAGATGTGTCTCAAATTATAAAACTCCTGCCTCCGTAAAGCAACCACCAAGTCAAGTTTAAGAAAAAATTTGGTTACACTGTGCCCCAGAAAAGGTATTGCTTGAATTACTTGATTATAGGTGTGTGATTATTGCAGGTTGTAAATTAATATTTTTAAATTACAGTCAATTTTTCCTGCCAGTGCTTCAGTCACTCGGTTTGGTCTGAGAACAGTTGCAATGTGAAAGAAGTGAGTGTGCATTAATAGTTTTAATATGAGTGTGAGATCCTGAGTGAACTCCTGCCTTCTTAATTCAACCAAAGACACTAGTTAAGAGCACCATTTCATTAACATTAATTAACCCCAATGAATTAACAGTTAATCAATTTCCTTTACATTATCCCTGTAATACAATTAATCATTACTGCCAATGCCTCTGAGTTTGTGTTCAGTTTAAGTACGGATGCTAAGTGATATAAATGAATGCACTTCAAAGATTTGACATGTGTGTGAAACATACATTACATTTATAAATGTTTCAGATATGCAATAATGGAGTTCAGAACATACATCATTTTATTTAGATGTTTTGTTCAAATGGTAATCAGTTGTTAAGTGAAATTAGTAAGTATTTATTTCATGATATTATTTGGCATGATATAGAGTAAAATTTAATGTTTACTACTGATGCGCTATATTACTTTTTGGTTATTAACATTTCATTTTAAGTTATTTTTCAGTGATTTTCTATTTATGTTTGTAAATTTTATTGGTTTTGTAGGTAAATTTTTTTTGGTTACATATTATATTGAATACTGTAATGTGAAGCAAAAATTCTTGGGCCAACTTTTCTTCTGGACAATTTTGTTTTTCATATGTTGCAGGAGTTTGAAGTAATATATAAGTTAAGTAGCAATTTTTTTATTTAAATGTGATAATTCCTTTTTTATTTTTTTTGTTTTTCATTGCAAGAACATAATTTCCTAGGAATGATTTTTGATCTTATAACAATAACATGTCTGTTTATTGAATTTATCATGATTGGACAATAGATACTGCATTGATTGTTCTATGTTGCAGGGTTGCTGTGTTTACCAGATTATTCATTTTCTAAATATGGAATTTTTTATGTATATTATTTTATGTATTGTAAATGTCTCCATTATTTTGACTTATGTTTCTGTATGCATGCTAGAAATCGGCCCTCAGTCGTCATCCTGATCGGGAGGATGGGTATGCTAACAATATATGTAAAATTTTCAAGTAGTTTATTAATTTGTAAAGTCAGCCAAATTTCTTAATGTTGATTTTTAATGATAATATTTTCACAATCCAATTGAGGATTAATTCACTTTCTTATTCAATTTTTTTATATATATGGTAGTATACTTACTGCTTTGTTTTCTCCGATCACTGAAGGTAAATGCCGGGATGTTTTGTAATGTTTGTAAGCCCAGGGACATTAGGCTTTAAAATTGTTGTAAAAATTCAATAATTTTTGTGAAAATAAATTGCTGTGGATCATCGGTTTTCAAGAAATTTTAATGACTGCTCCTTGCAATTTGTCATTAAAATTGACCACGGTGCATCAGTTTATTCTTTACTGAACCTTCACATTATATCAAATCATATATCTGATCAATTCAATTTTCATGAAATTTCAAACATTGTCATTTTCATACAGTAGATTTGTTCATTCCTTAGATATGCTTTGATCGTGGTCATGTGTCGATATTACGTGCATAAAACCATTATTATACAAATATTTCTAGTTCAGTAAAGAATAGTTTTATTTCACTTCATTGTGTACTGTTTGAAAATTAAAATTATTTTGAGTCTTGCATTTCATTTCATCTTTATTCTATAAATTCCGTTTATACCTTTTTTTCCCATTATATATACCTTTTTTTCCAATATATTATAAAATAACATTCTACTATTTAATTTATTCTTCAGTTTCAATAAGATTTTATTAATTCTGAGAGTTCAAATATTTTTAAATTTATAAGTAATTTAATTAAAAGTATTATATTTAATATTATAATTAATAAGAACAAATTTCATATATAAATTATAAATTAAATTATTTTACCATATGCCTGTTGCGATTTATAAGTCGTAAAACAACATTAACAAATCATTTCAGCATATCTAGATTTTTGAAGGCGACTACGTACATTTAAACAAGTCGCGTCGGCGCTTTCGCGTTTTATTTCGATGAGGTTGGCAGTGCCGAAACTCCGCCATCTTGAATTTTTAGGGTCTTTTCTTACGTGGAAACACCTTATACCTACAGCAACAGCCCCGACGAGATTATGACGCTTGTCCGAGTTCCGTGGGCGCATAGAACGTTACCTAGGCGCGCTGTTTTCAAACCTGAGGCCCGGTATGAATGCTAGTGACTGCAGCATACACTTGGGCACGGTGTTTTATATATATATATATATATATATATATATATATATATATATATATATATATATATATATATATATTCTTCACTGTTCTTGATCTCGTTTACTTTGAAATAAAACTCTAGTAGTTTCTTGTATGTCTTGCTGTTCTCTTATTGGTCGTGAACTTGGACTAATAATATAATACATACATCTTGGTTAATGGTTAGATTTTAACTTATTTTGAAGTTAAGATAGTATATTGTGTGTGGAAATCATCATTGCGTCTGTCTTGGCCTACGCTATGAAGCTCCGGTTTTGCCCACCACAGCAACTGGCATTCCACTCGCCTCCCGCAAATGTTCATGTTCTACTGACCTGAACCAATGCCTCCTACATTAAAAAGCCCTAAATAGTGATACTTGGCAAAACCACGTTTCTCTTCAGGGTTTTTTAATATATGAGGAATCTTACACTAGATGGGGGAAATCATTCATATGGTACACAGTTACAATTTCTTAGGCTCACTGATTACTTATTACAGACAGTAATAATGGATTCAGTAAGAAAGAGATTGAGAAAAGAGTAACTTTGGGGAAAAAAGCAATAGGAAAACTAAAAAAAGTTATGAGTCAGGAATATCACTAGACACCAAAATTTGACTGATCGAGACAATGGTATTCCCCATAGTTTTATATGGTTGTGAAAGTTGGCTCTCAACAAAGGAACAAGAAGAAACTAGATAGTTTTGAACTATGGGCATTACGGAAGCTCCTAAAAGTAGCATGGACAGAAAAAAGAACGAATAAATCAGTAAATAGTCATATCAAACCTAAACACTCTCCGGAAGCAAAAGCCACAAGATGCAAAATTACATATTTTGGTCATATTATGAGGTGACTTGATTCCCTAGAAAAATACTTAAAGGTAGGGCTTACTGGTGGCAACAGAAAGGTAGAAGGGCAAAGAACAAGATGGATAAAGTAAATAGTAGCAACTATGAATATGAACTAGCAATACATTTAGAAATTGTACAAGGCACGACACTGAGGAGACATGCAGTCAACAACAAACAGGAAGAGGCAAAGTGAAGGATGGCAAGACCCGGCATCTCTTGCTAAGAAAATCCATAGAGAATCTCCAGGGGTCACTCACGACCTGATGGATAACTACTACTAATGTAGGAGGCATTGCCTAAACGGACTATTTACTTACTGTTCTATTTTAATTAGTGCCTTTCCAAGGTCGGGAATTGGAAAGAGGGGATCACTTGTCGTCCAATCCAAGACAACAATAAAGTTGTGTAAAAATAAAAATCTAATGAAAAAAATAATAATTCATTTGGAAAGTTTTCTAATTATAATTTGACATAAAAATTGGGAATAAATTGCCCCTTCAACCAAATCTAGTTAGAAATGTCAAGAATAAAATCTCTTTTACAGATAAAGAAAATGTAGTTTATTGGATTAATTGTTGTGATTGCTCTGTTTCTTCTGTGGGACAGACAAAATTTGCTCTCAAAGAATAAAGAGCATGTTAATAACGTGCAAAAAAGATTGGTACAAAATTAAACTCAATTTCTTGACTTTGCTCATTCTTTCACTTTTGACCGCCCTACCCATGGTGGAAATAAGGTGGTGTTATTTCCACCATGGCCCTACCATTTTGGATAATGAACCCAGGAAACATTCACAATTAATCCCAGACATTACATATTAAGACACACCATTCCATCAATTCTGTGAATGAAATTTATTCAACAAAAAGTTATAACAATGTTCTAAGATAAAAATACCCCCAAAAACATTTCAATACTTTGTAATGTGTCGTTTGCCTTCCCTTTGTTTACTTCTTTTTTTATCTTTCTTCCCCCTACATTTATTATTATTATTACTATTATTTGTTTTTTGAAGGTATTAAAAAGGAAAGTTAGGAACAAATGAAAGGTATAGGCTGTTACTCTTCTTAGTAAAACATAACCTTAAAATGAGTATGAATAATGTTTGATATATATTTACGAAAATAGCAAACAAAATTTCATTACAAAACTGTTATATTTCACATACTTACATATTACAAATTAACTAATGTCTATCATTTCATATTAATAAAAGTTATTAATTTAATTAATAAAATTAATTAAATAACATCTGTATCATCATCCTTGTTGACTTGAGACAGGAGAGGTCATCTTTGGATGACTAACACCTTTTCTCCTCTGGGAAGGTCTCTGAATTAGTTGAAAATTAGAAAAATGAACTTAAAAACTATTTTAGACATGAACCATAAGGAGAAATCATCTTATCTGAATTGAAAGTTGAAACCTAATTTACCCATCACTAAGCATTCATCTACAAATGCCAAAACAGTTTCTTCCAGACATTATACAAAAAATTAAACTGACCTTTTGGTTTGCTAAACCATAGGGATGTTATTTCTGTTCAACTCCATCAATTTAGGAATTAGATTAAAATTCAAGAGTAGCACTGGATTTTCTATGTGACTAAAAACACTAACAGCTTTCTTTAGAAGCAGTCCCTTTTCTGTCATATATCATGCTGGTATCAACTAAATTAATTTGTAACAGACATTGATAATTGAATTTTAAATTACAATGTAATTAGGAAGTGTAGGCCAGATAGCATGATTGACAATTAAATACAAAATACTTGATTTGCCCTATGTTTCTGGTCTCCAAGATCAAATGAAGAACAGTTGAACAGAATTATATTAATTAATGTTATTTTACCATTTTGATACAACTGAAGACCAATTATATATACAGTATATTTCAACTTAGCAGTGATATCATAAAATCCGCATTAAATTACAAAATACTATTACTGAATAGCACTTCCAAAAGATTCGATGGGAATGTCCTAGCTATAAACACAGTTTTCAAATAATGTAAATCTTCACAATACGTAATGTTTTGAATGCCACTTTTTTGTCATTATGTAGTCTCACTTTTTTTATGAATCCCCCGGTTCACATTTGTCCTGATCTTTTTCACCATCATAAAATTCATTGTCAGGTTCAATACGACGATCTTCTTCTGCTGCAGGAAGGCGAGTGTCTGGGTCAGGTTCTGGCTCATTACTTCCATCCAACAATGAAGGAAAAGCATCATCAGGTATATCCTGCATCTGAACACTAGGCGAGTGCTGACACATCTTCAAGTTATCATACACTTGTTTTGTGATTGCTTCCAGGTACTGTTTTGAATTAGCATTTTCTTGACGCGTTACCACATCTGGATGCAGGGTAAAATCAGGAGCAAAATACTCCAAATATTCTGTGTATGGAAGTTCATTGCTAATATTTTCATCAACTAGCAGTGAAGTTTCATATGTCCAACATCGGGCAACATTACGCAAAGTGTACCCACCGCCTCCAACAGTCAATAAAGGCACCCCCAAATCTCGAACAAATCTAAAAAGAGAAAATACTTTTGAATTTCGCACACTGAAATTTTGTTACAAGAGAAAAATATCATTAGAAATTAATTATCAAGGTCAAGAATGTCACTAGAAAAGAATATCATTAGGTGTAAAATCGCAATCTCTAATAAACAATAAAATTATCTAAAACTTGAAAAACATACAAGAGGTTTGAAATAAACAAATAACAAAAATGAGACAAGAAAATCTATGCATTCTATTCACAGGTTTCTATGCACTATTACTACCTTTTTCTTCAAAGGACACCGTGGTGACATGGTCTTAAAGTTAGACAATTTCACAATAATTGTAATGCCTGAATCAATAAGCGAGTAGAATCAGCAGCACTAATATTATTCTGATTTGAATGTGCTTAAATTACAATTTATTAAATATTTGACTTTCTTAGTTGACAAATATTCATGACCAACAAATATCTGTGATTAACCTACAATGCCAATAAACAAAAGGACAAAAAAAAAAAAAAAAAAAAAGGTCCTCTGTACAATATCATTTCTTTGCTCTCTTTAACTAATGAAACTACAGTATAATTTTTTTTCCAGCTCTAATTCATAGGTCACTGAATTTTGTGAACCTCCACTTCCTCATGATTTGCAGAATTTATACACAAAGCTCACTTATTTGTCATTGTAAATTGGACTACCTATAAAGTTTTCACACAGAGAATGAGAATTACAATAAAGCCAAATATTACAATTTATAATAATCACAGCTACTTCATTTAAGCTAGAAATGGCAAGATTTCCTACCTTCTTCACACACATTTATTGAACTCGAACACATACGAAAAGTATTAATTAATTAGCCACTAATGGCAATTGCAATTGATGTGATTTTAAATAAATGAATAAATAAAAGTACGTAACTTCCTTTTCCTCTCCTATGATCATCAATAAATCCAGGTAAATTTCTTAAATTTGTGATTCAACAATTTACATTTATGGCCTCACAATTTAAAAAAATTAAGAAAAAATATGATTTCATTAAATTTTAATTAATTTGATTAAAATTGTTCAAAGTTATATCCTAGGGGTTGAACCTGGACTTCCTGGTTTAAGCCTAGTTGTTCTGACCTCAAGCTACTGGTGATGACAATTGATTAATTTAATTTATTTTCATTTTATTACTTAAAATAATTATCTTGTTTCAATTTCTACTGAAATAATTGAAAAAAGCATTTTTTTTATAGCATTGTCCACTTCACGTAATGGACCTATAACACAAAATATATATGTAGTTTATATTTATAATATAAATTGATAATTGTAAATTGTATGATTGCATTCTGTATGTTTGTATACTGTTTTATTTTATTTGTACTCCATTTACAAGACAATTCTTTTTGATTTTATTGTATTAAGAATGTAGGGATCCTTGATTTACAATTATGTATAGTATACACAAATATCTGTTGTTTTTCATGTCTTGAAGATGATGCTGATCAACATGACAGTATTTGCTTTATGTTTTATATCTGTAATGTATACCTATTTGTTGTGTTCACAGTTTTAAAAGTTTACTTAAAGCCTTGTCCCATATATTATGTTATCATCGGTTGTCAGAAATAAATAATATAATGCAATCTAATATTGAGCAAGCATCTTGTTGGGACAATATTATTTTGTGTGCTCAGACTGTGCCACTTAACAGCGTGTAAGCCTTTTCTTACTACGTGTACTTTTGTCTCACTTCTGCTCATGCTTTCATGTAGTGAACATTCTCTATGTGTGTAATGATTAAATACCTCTTTCAAGAATCAATGTGTTGTTCTGTGCTTCTCACAAATTCCAAACCTTCAACATATCATTTTCAATTTAATCTCGAATAGAATATACAAAAATGCAAATAAAAATTAAACTGAACAAGTTTCGTATACAAACAAACCCATATCAACACAGAAAAACTCAAAATGACTTACTTTACGCATTCTCCATGGCCCTTTGTTGAGAGAGAGAAACATCCTAATCGGTCATTGGCTAATGAATCTGCTCCACACTGAAGTACAATAGCTGTTGGTCTATAAAATTCCATTACACTTGATATAACTGGCTTAAATACACTTAAATAGCTATTATCATCTATGCCCTCTTTAAGTGGAACATTCACAGAGTAATATCTTCCACTCTCAGCACCCACTTCATACATATCTCCAGTTCCAGGAAAAAAATAATTTCCATATTTATGAAAAGACACTGTCATCACACGATCAGTCAAATAAAATGCTTCTTGCACACCATCACCATGATGTACATCAATATCAATATACAATACTCTTGCATGATATTTTAAAAGTTCTAATATACCAATAACAATATCATTTACATAGCAGAACCCTGATGCTTCAAATTTTTTAGCATGATGAAGGCCTCCTGACCAATTAATTGCTATGTCACAACAGCCATTATTTAATTTCATTGCACCTTCAAGTGAAGCTCCAGTGTACATAGAACAGAAATCAAAGAGGCCTTCAAACACAGGACAATCATCACCAACATTGAAATGACTCAAATATTTGGTGAATCCTTGAAGATTCTGTGGAGTGACTCGTTGGAGAAATTCTATATATTCATCAGAATGAAAACGACACATATCGTGAGCACTGGCTCTGTAGGGTCTGTATATTTGCATTTTTTTATACAAGCCATAATTGAGAACTAGACTATGAATCACTGACAGTCGATGAGGTTTCATTGGATGCCCTGGTCCATAGTGGAAATTGCCCACATCTGGATTGTAAAAATATGCTACCACTTTCTTTGACATAATGCATAGATAATCTCAATTCTTGATTCGTCTTGCTTCGGTTCTTCAAAGTTGTCATAAAAAAATAACCAAAATACAATTCATCCCAAAACTTGGAATGGAGTCAATAAATTGGGTTGACGTATATTTTTAAAATGATCAGATATTATTAAAGTACGTCAAACACTTAATAACAATACAAACTATTTCATTCCTCTTCCCTAATTTTACTCACGATTACAAACAATAATAGCAGCCAAGGTACTTCAAACAAACGCAATTTATACAAGTATAAACATTCCACACAAAATGATAATACAAATTTTCACTGACGGTCTTAACCTCTAGCTCAGTTCCTTGTTTACTAGTATTTCCTTGCCCTGTCCTTGACAACGCGAGATAGCTTGTTTACTCCATCCCTTCGAGCATAGAATAAACAAGGCCCACGACTCCTATGGTGAGAGGCGAGCACTAACGTAACAAATTGAACATTGCGCTCTCCACCATATTGTAGGGAAATGTGGGAGCAATCATTTAAAATTGTGTATCTTAACACTTTTCACGGGATATTACGGATTCAAAATTTTGAAAATCACATTGTTATTGTCACTATGATAAATAAATTACGAAAATTTAAATGTGTTTTAAAAATAACGGAAATAGCTCGAATCGTTTGACTTTCAATTCAGCGAAAATAATTTCATCACTCTTGCGTTGTTTTGTTGCATAGTTTCTTTTTCTGAAGTAGAGATTCAAATTATTCTTTAAAGTGAAAATCATTTAAGTAAAGATTGGCTCACAAAAATCTTCATTCTCAAGTATGCTATGAAATGGCCAAAACTCATGTAATCTGTCTTCTAATTTTTACTTTCTCGTATACGGAGTAATATACGTAGTATAGAGAAAGTTATGTAATGATGCGGCAAAAAACGGTGATTTTTGAACAGAAAAACTCGTACTGTGGGGCCCGCAGAGAAGGTGGATAAATTCTGTTCTAAACTGTAGTAAATTATTCCATTTAACACGTTATGTAATCAGATATTTACTAATAAACACGAACAAGTTTGCAAAGTAATGTAATACTTTGGGCATATAACTAATATATTTTCTTACTCCGTGTGCAGGTATGCTAGGACCAAATTAAAGTATACGTTTCAATTAGATGAAATATGCTCATATTACTAAATGAAACATGTTTTGGTACTACATGTTTGGAAACATGTTTTGGTAATACTATTCAATCTTTGAGAATACATAGAGGCGCCCTGGGCGTAGAATTTTGAAGCTAACATAACTCTGCTCCGTGACGTCACAGGTTGGCAAAAACAGCACAGCTGGCTGGACTGCAGCGCTCGGATATTGAGTTTTCCAACTTCCTTTGAGCTGTATTTTGTGTCTTGTGCGTCGTGAGGGCAACTTTCTGTCGAGTTAAGATGGTTATTTCTTGCTGTGCTTATAAATGCTAAAAGAAAGGAGTTGATATATCATGAGATACCTTGTGAAAGCCATATTTTGCACTTATGAAACAGGTAGTTAGATGTAAGATTACATTATGAGGCTAAGGAATATAATGAAAAATATTCAACCAAGCGGGTAAGAAGCTTGTACACAAAAAGCGTGTTATTTACAAATGAATAATATAATATGAAGGGGTACATGTAATGAAATTAACTGTTCTTGATTGTAGTTTGAGTTATTGAGATGTCATTATTTACCTGTAAGTTTTGTAATCATTTGGACAAATTGTTTAATTGAAAAGAAAATAAAAAATATAAATAATACATGTTTTTTAGAGTAAAATATTACTATCTGACAAGTATTCTCTTTAATTTTAATCTATAAATACCTAAATGTTCAGATACTCAAGCCTTAGAAAAAAGTTTAAATTATTTTCATACTATATAATATCCAAAACTATCTATTATTTTTGGTAAGTAAAATATCTTGAACCTGGAGATTGCTGTCATTACGGTCCAAGATGTTTTCAATTATGGGGGAGGGGACTGTGAATATCTTGGAGAAAAATAAGAACAAAAGAAACTTATTGCAAATATTATATTATTGGTCGGCAAGTAAAATTTGCAACTCCAAAATTTTTAGATAAATCAAGTTAAAATTCATTCAGTTTAATTTGTCTTCTCAGTATCTTTTGCTAAGGGGGAGATAAACCCTGTTGTTTTTTTTAATTTCCAAAATCGCTTTAGTCCTGGAATTAGAGGTACTAAATTGTATATTATTGCATTGTTTCAAACGAATAACAGTGAAAATGTACTCGAAAAATCCATCAATGAACGTTATTTTTCGTTTCTTAAAAGGCATTGAAAGGTTTTATTGATAAATGTAAATCCAACTAGCTCGGTCGACGGGTTCTTATGAAATAATTGTGGCTACTTGCTCCACAACCGTGGCGAGGAATCAGAAAATAATTCTGAAATGTCTAATCCAGGACTGCATGTAATGGCAAAAGAGAATCAGCTTTCTTTCAAGCTATGAATTATAATTTATTACGCATGCCAAAGTTATCAACTATCAATGATTATTACAATTCATCATTAGGTCATGACCATTTTCCCCGTTATTGCAATAACAGTGTTATAGAACCTTTTATGCTTTCTTGCCTCTTCGCGCGCACGTCACTCGATGTCGCCACGTAGAGTAGACCAATCTTCCTTCTTGTTGAAATCCACGATGATCAGCGACCAAGTCGAAACTTCCTTCAACCACTTCACAAGCACTGCCTATACTCTTTGCCTTGCGTCTCAGGTGGGTACCTATTTCAAACGGATTATTTTTCCCAGGTCGGAATAATATCCATCTAATATTATTTTCTATCACCTAACCTGGCAATTCCGAATTCACTGGTAAAATTTCTAAGTCAAGTCTTGTAACTCCACCGCGAAAATATTCTAAGTTCACATTCCAGTTCATTCGTGAAAATAGTACAAGTCCGAGTTTGCAATTGTACAACACGTACATTTCACAAGTTTCAGTTGCACACCTAATGCGGAAATATTCTAGGGTCGAGTTCAATGTTCACCCTCGCGAAATATTACAAGTCCCGATTTGATAATTAACCTCAAGAAAAAATGCGCAAGCGATCCGCTCACCACCAGGACTCGAGACGGAATACCCTAATTTCCAATCTGGCCCACCCTTCAAAGCTCGCTGTATTTTTCTTTCTATTGTTTTATTTTCGCGTGCACCCTGCACCTGCCTCCAAACGAACTCGTTATTTCGCGTTGCTACGGTGCCTCCTGTTTACAGCTCTCCTGATTACGAAGGTGACCTCCCCCCCCCGCACCTGTCTCAGGATGAACTCGCATTGCTACGGTGTCATCTGCGTATCTGCACCATAGAAACCCACGTCTTTTGCAATATCTACAACATTTCAACCTTTATTTGCCTAAATAAAATGTCCGTCATTTTTGGTATGTCACAGTATGTTGCGTTGGAAATTATTCAAAAGTATCAAAAGAAGACTATTGGGTTTCACTTGTTTACCGACAGTGTAGAAATAATTAGCTTATGTACACAAAATCGTTTAAAATTGGGACGGAAAGATAGTCTCTAATGACCAACTTAACATAGACATCGGTCTTCTGCCGACCTGTGGCGTCATCAGAGTCGTTTAATGTTTGCCTCAACTTTCTGGGGGGTAGGAAGCGACTATGGCGCCTCTTTGTATTCTATGCTCGAAGTTCCATCAAATCCCTTTTCTATTTTTTCTGTGACTGTGACTCGAAACATAAAGACTAAATATAACTTGGCCTCATGCAATTTCAGAGGATCAAATTACAAGAGCGATGTGTGAATTTCGAATAATATTCTTCAGAATATTACTTCTTCTTTATTTTAAGAATTGCTATGGACACAATGAGATCCATAGATTCTAGTTAAACTGAATATTTCAAAGAAGAGGGTCGGCTCCAGGTAATTTTGCGCCTCAGGCAAAATGGATTGTTTGTGCCTCCCAATGCAATATAATCATAGCCTATCTAATAACAGTCTATAATCACGGTTATTAGACTGTGATATAACTAGGGTGCTACAGCAGCAGGTACTTTCTCGCGATATTGTTACTGGCTATCAACGAGGTAGAAATTCAAGCTCCTTGATGGCTATGTAATATTTACATACGTATAAAAATTTCTGTCTTACACTTCAATTACCATTTGAAAAATTCTTAAACAAATGAAGCGCGAAAAATACATATATTTTTGTAAATTCAAATGCTTAAACGAAAAGAGTTTTCTGACATTGAATTCAGTATATTCACGTTCTACATAAACGTACCAACGATGCACAATGTGTATTTTAGCCGTAAATGAAATTATTAGTTTATATTAACATGAACGAAAGGCAGCCGTCATTATTGACTGTTATCAGTGCGGCGTTACAACAATGAGTTGCAACAATCAACAATGACCGCAAATTTGCACCACGAGCCGCCACTGGTTTATTTATTTATTTAGTCAAAAACTGTATGTGACGTATGGGGAAGAAAATAATCTGCGCACGCTTTCTTGAGTTTCAGAATCCCTTCCCAACAAATTAATTATTAATAGTTAAATGATGAAATAATAATAATAATAATAATAATAATAATAATAATAATAAATTTAAAAATGCGAGAGATTAACATTTCAAAAACTAGATATTTTGGTTGCCGAATTATAGAAAACTTATTTGTAACGGTAAACGAACGAACAGATTTGATTTTTCTCTATAGTGTAATGGGTACTACTAGTCTACTACTAATGTACTCTCTCTCTCCTATATATATATATATATATATATATATATATATATATATATATATATATATATACCCGGCCCACACGTTGGGCGCCAATGTAATGGGTTCTAATGTTCTCTCTCTCTCTCTGCTCGTCACGTGCACTATCTTTGCCCTGCCTAGCTCTAACTTGCAATTGGGTGCCACAATACCTTCGCTTATCGGTTGCCCGTACCTCTGCTAGCTCGAATAATCATTCACAACCTACCTGGTCGTAGTCCGCGCGCTCACTCCATACGGAGTTGAGATAAGGGTCCGTTTCGTTCGTGCCTGGGTCAAATTCTATACACTATTTAATAAAAACACATGAATTCAAGGCAATTATGAGCCATGTGGGATGCTCATACATTTAATTTCGGATTTTTTTTGTTTGCTTATATCCGATCCATAACCACAATCTGCCTCTCCGGCTTGCGAAAACGTGACAACACAAATACATAAGCATACAAAAAAAGAAATACAACCATGCACACTGAAAACATAATACGAAAATCTCATGCATACATCAGAATGCGCATTCTGTCGTGACCCCTATTTTTTTTCTTTTATCTTATCCTTAACCTAATATCATGACTTGGTCTTCGACAGAATTTTTTCTTTAGACTTGCGCGTGAACAAACAACAAAAAAAACAGTAATTGCACAATTCGTGCCACTTCCCTTTTCGCAGCGATGTCACTTCCTGTCAGCGCCCGTCGTTGCTAGTTGTAACGTGCATTTTTCATGCACGCAGTTCTCGTTCAGTTGCCATCGGATCTCAAATGCACTCGTCCATTTAAAAATTACCAAATGTACTCCCGTTTATTGTTCCTTGCATTAATCGCGTCTTCCCTAAACGTTACTTCTATTTTCTTTCGCGACGTAGTTAGATTTTGCGACGCTCCTGTTTCCTGCGCCTAACTTGCGTGAATACTGTCCATGCGGATTTTTTTCGTGAATTTCTAAATAAACTAAATTAAATTTTAACTCGACCTAATTTAAACTATTGATGTTATACAACCGAAAATAACTTAAAAACTTTTGCATGACACTTCCGCGAAATTTCTCCAAAATGTTAACACAGCATCTAAACGCGTGCGATCATCAAACCCGAACTCTTTCTGTCTGTAACACAGTTTGCATTGTTGGTCCACACAATCCAAGTGACTGTCTTTTTATTAAACACATGCCCATCACCATAAGAAATGTTCGAAAACGTTTACATTTTCACCGTTTTCGGGCATTGTGCGTCTTATTATCTGTTTCATAATTTTACTAGCTTTCATTTCGTAATCGTCACATCACCGAATTCCCCTTTCCTGTTTTCCTTTTTCCAAAAACCTTTATTTTTCGTCTTCTCAACTCGTAACGTCACTTACATTTTCAGTCGCTCCTTCAATTCTTTCTTAATCCGCTATGCTATGAAACGATAGTAATTTATTCCGAGCTCTACATAAATCCCCCCGCGCCGTGACTAATTTTGCCCTGATCTAAATATTTTTCTCTATAATTTCTGAAAGTTTGGCCAAAATCCACCCAGGCATTCACTGAATATTCAATAAAACTCGTCTTGTTGTATACTTTCAGAGGTACAACAATGGTCACCATGTCTTCAATATTCGCCGTGTTATACATGCGATTTACACAACTTATGATATTTACGGAACCCGTGGCTCGAATAACGTGATTCTTTGTTCAAAATGTTCCTAAATTTGGGTTCTATTCATTGTTCACAATGCCTATTGCCGCCCCTTTTGTTTTCTATTACTTTCCTAATAATTATTATTACGCGGCACTGTCGTCTATTGTTTATTTCATTATTGGCTCCTCTTTGCTTATATAGAAGTTCCTTGTCCCATGCATTCTTGCGGGCTAGTCTCACAAATCATTACAATAGCTAACAAATAGAAACTCACCGTAAGCTCTACCACCACTACAAGCAAAAGGAAAGTTCAACAGAACGTGCGCATAGTGAAGCTATCTTTACGCCCAGAAGCAAATCAAGAGGCCATCTGAGCATTTGCTCAATGGATCAGGAAAACTGGACAAAAACCCGATCAAGATGGGTTTGATTGATTTTTTCGTGTTTCCGGGCGCGTCAACTGCTTTGGTCATTAGTCCCGTTAGTGTAGTGCATGCTTTTTCGCGGGAGATGGCGGTGATCTTCCCCCCCGCTGGATGGCGAGATCCGGCGCCGACCTACCGTCGGCTAGTGGGGTTTCCCCCTAACCAGGACTCTCCCACCAGCGGGACACCGTCCCAACCGGGACAAGCTGTAAGCTCCCGACCGATCTCCCGGAATATGTGATAGTGTAGTGCATGTTAGTGTAAGTGTGTGTGTGTAAGGGGAGAGGATAGGACAAGGGAGAGGAAGGACAGATCGCACGTGGTACGTGGCCCGTTTGGTAGGGTACTGCTCCGGCATTCGCCTGATGTTGATCGGAGAAGCCACGGAAAATTACCGAACAGAGCAACCGGCCGCTAGAATTCTCCTCCAGACAGCGAGTGAATTCGACCTAGCTAAAAAGCTAGTGTCGAAAATCCTGCCGCCGTCAGGACTTGAACCTAGGACCTCCCGGTCAGAGGCGCTGCAGTGACATCAGTTGATGCACTGAGCTACCGATCCCGGTATCGAGATGGGGGTCATTGACCCGGGTTGAACGACCGTTTTCGTTTGCGGGTTTTATACATTCGCCAAATAGGTTTTAATTATTGTCTGATGATCTGTCAATTAGTAATTTATTGTAATTAACAATTACAATAAATTGTTGCAATAAAAAGTTGTAATAGAAAATTATTGTATTTACTGTATTTTGAGTATTTGAAGTATTTTATAAATGTATGTATTTAGCTATTCAAAACCTAATGTATTTTGAGTATGTATTTAAATACTTATTTACGAAATATTCTGGCGAAGTATTTAAATTCTAAATACTTCTAATACTTCTACTAATTCTAAATACTATTTTGACCAACCCTGGTAGCGCCGGCCCTGATGAAGAGCAGGTGTTTAACCGAGGTTCAAAACCACAAAGACGCGACGGAGACCTCCTCCTGTAATAATACGGCGAGGCTTCTTTACATGGAAATGATCTGTCGCGCAGACTATTCAAATCAAACACGAAAGACGCAAACTCGAAAGTGATATTGTGATTTACATTTCACAGAAGAACATTTTTTAAAATATATATTTAACACTCAAACGCGTTTTAAAATGCCAATAAATCCTCTTGTGCGCAATCTATCCTGTTATTAATTTGTAATCAGAAATGTTGCGGATATCTTGCGAACATCTTCAATTATTGAAGACGTTTCCTTTTTGAGTAGTTGAGTTTATAATATTCCTTGCAATGCAATGATTACAAAATGTTGAGTGTTTTTAGGAACTGGCTATAACATTTCTCAGCGCGCTTGGAGGATAGTACTTTCTTGCGTAATAGTGTATCTTTGTCAACGCATAGTTATAATTTCTTGAGTTTTCTAAACATCCTAATTCCTTAATTCCAAGCATGAACGACGGATACGAAAGAAGAGAGCATTTATAATTTATTAGTGTACGATATGTTTCTTTATATCTGAAAACAGTTCATTAAGTTCATTAATATTTTTATAACCAATGATATTTTGATTATTCCGATAAAGCGCCGGTTCATAATCCGACTATTGACCCCCAATTGACCCCTTGATCATCATCGACCCCCTTCAAAACTTCATCGATGCCCAGGGGGTCAATACCGCTGGAGACCCCGTTGGAGACCCCTGTGTAGAACGTTCCTCAAAATGTACTACAACCGTGTTTATTTTTTTGCCCGAAGAAAGCTGTACCCCATCCTGCTTCAAACACGAAGCGACCTGGCAACAAGCGCCTGATGAGTTCGCGGGTCCTCGACCCTTCCTTTCAAGGACAGCGATCCGAGAGGCGCACGCCGCATCTGCTTGCGCCAGGTCACCGACTTCGACGCCACCGCCCGATGCCTTCACAAGGATCCGGTTCTGCTGTTGCTGTTTGGGCACCCGTAACAAATAATACTCTACTGCTCTATTTCAGAAACTATCGTCTCTTAAATTATTTCAGTAGTATACATACCTTTTGGGGCTCTCACACGCAAACAATCTTCATAAATGATATCTCCAAAGAAATATAATTTCACGTAGACGTGACTAATTACACTTTGACTTTAAAAATATGAAGGATTTGTTTAAAAAACGCATCTAAGTATTCGTGCCAAATGCGACCTGCAACACTCGGGATCGTTTTTTTTAATCTACATAAATTACTTCTAAACGAAGCGCTCTAGGGCCTTAAAAACTAAAATTTTAAGGCCAAAGGCCTCCAAGAAACGTTTCTCACATTGTAACCTACAGGATGAGATCTTGAACATTCTATTACATTTTTGCTGGTTCGACGCTTCTCGATTCTACTCCTCGTTCAGAGCCTGTAGATAATGCAACTTTATGTGAAATGAAACTAATTGCTTGATATTCTACGCGATTGAATTACCCAGGAGTACCTCTCTGCTTGATAATAAAGTTAAATAAGAATAGTTTGTATTGACAAGGGTATATTGTATTGTTATTCATTACAAGGAGACATATAGTGACGGAGGGTAAGAGGGTTTTGAAGAAAGATATATTTTACAAGCTTAATAGAAAAATGGAAAAATAGGGAAGAGGGTGGGGTTTAACACGAAGAGAGTTCCCGCACGGGTATGCTAGTATTTAGAATTACTTAACAGTCGCATAACAATCCAGACATCCCACAGCCGACCCCAGAACAACATATTGATATATGTATTTAACAATATATTTCAATAATTTTCTGCATTTTCGTGTTAAGGGGAGCCGGGGGAAGTACAGACTTCAAATTTCGATTTTTTTTCATGAAAAAATCTATATAAGTTCATCGAAACGAAACCAATTTCATTAATCTACGAGCATTTTAAGTTGTTGATTTTTCTTCTTCTTGATATGAAGGAAACCCTCCTTGGAGAGGGGGCGTGAATGTCAGTTCGCGGCTCGCATTCTGCTTAGTTGCGATTTGATCACAATGTCACAATTTAGAAATAGCATTTTTACGAAGAGAAAGTTTAATCGAAAGAGTGAATAAAGCAATTAAGTAAACAATGCAACAACAAAGAAAGAAGCTTACGGAGTAGAAATGTTTTAGGAAACTTTGAAGGCCCATATCCTTAAGTTCAATATTTTAAAATATAAGGAACATTTTCTCCCAAACAGAGAAATATTTGTTGCTGAAACTTTTAAGAGCTTATAATTATGTCGTTTTGTTCATACTGAATCCACTATTTTTCCTTTCCTTCCTTTTTATTTTCATGACTCGGTTAGTTTTGGATGCCTTTGCATTTTTACGGAATTTGGGGGGACTCTCTTCATTGCGGGGCCCGCTTAATCCGGGCCTTTTCCAATGGTTTCCGGTCTTCATTATAGCCGCGCCATGCTTAATCTGGGCCCTTTTTAGTGAAAAATAGCAGATTCGGTCAATGAAAAGAGTCTTCATTGGTTAACACTGCTTTCCCCTCCTTAAAGCCCTAACTAGCTCATTCTGTCTGCTAAGATTTGAGTGAGTATTTTTGTAATGTTTAAATCTGTGGCTACTAAACATTTCAGGTTCCCTTTCTGACTCCAAATTAATTTCGTACTTCGTCACACTATGTTTCCTTGATTGGTCTCCTGTCTAATACTAAGCAGTAAAGAAACAGCGTGATGCGAAATACTGCGTTTTCTTGAGGAGTACCTGCGACACGAAAACTTTTTCAATAATTATATTGCTGGCATTCAGGAAATAATACATTTAGAATCTCTTGTCCCTGCGTGAGGATAATTCTCTTTTAAATATCCAGATCCGAGAACGTGGAATAGCGAAACTGTAATTTTCTCGCTTAATTTCTTGCACGGGAAAAGTTGCTAGCCAATTAACATTTTCCCCCAGTACACTCGTCGACCTGAAGCACGGAAGGTTAAGACTGTCCTATCGTATATTTCTCCTAAAAATCGCACCACTTCTTATTGGCATTTTTTTCAAACCCGTTAAATCCACAGTGTGACTCAGTAAATTACATTTAAAAAAATTCTTCTTGACTTAATAGTTTTACGATCAAACTTTCAGGTAGTATCTTTTAAAACAGATTTTTTGACACCAGGAGACAGTGTTTTTTGTCAGGTGGTTAGTGTTGCGAATAGTAAGCAAGTAATGCTTGCATACAACTCCCCTCTCTCTTGTCAATCGAGATCGAATGCAGCCAATCGTGAATATTCACTTCAAATTCCTTTTGTAAACAATACGTTATAATACATATTATAATATGTAATAGTTTATTTCAACATGAGAAAAAAAAAGAGAGACGAAGAGATGAACATACTTATGTATTCTTAAGAAAACTAACAATTTTTACGGCCCTTTGCGAACGGATGAGGCAACAATGAGAGACTGCAACGAGCGGCGAATTTAATTCGATATGAATTAATCAATTTTGAGACAAAGAGACCAAGATCCAACAGGATGAGGTTTCACGTCTATGCTTGGCTATCAATTTAAGATGATAAAGATAGGAATATAGGTATACAGATAGCAAGTATGTAGGTACGTATACAATAAAGCAATAAAATATCGTGTGTTCTCCAAATGATGTGGTGTCCTTCAGCAATCCCTATATTTGAGTTAATTTTGTTTCACATATATATAAAACAGTAAAAACTGTATATCATATATGGGAGAGGAGTCAAATCTGCGCAATTTTTCTTGAGCTCCGGAATCTCTTCAGTCGAATGATAAATAAAAGTACCAATGCGGAAGATAACAACGTTTGAGAAGAACTAGACATTTTGCCCCTGAGTTATATACCCGCTCCCGAGAAAACTTTTGCATCGGTAAACGAACTACAGATTTTATTTTATAGAGTTGCTAACATTTTGAAGCCGACTTGATGTTTTCTTATAAAGAATTTTACTTTCTCGCTACGAAATAGGGATAATTTAGAAAAAAACCTCTATCACGTGGTGTAGCCAAAATTCATGTTATGTGGGTCCTTGATACCAAAAAATCGAATGACGGCCAATCGCCTGTTTATCCGTCTGTGAACAACGCTAGCGGCTAAACCGTTCAGCAGATTTTCTCCAAAATTGATATTCTCGAATCGATCTGGCTGAAGTCGATTTGAATTTGAAACCGATATTATAATGTTGGGGGTTCTTTACAAGGAGCCCCTGGTAAATTTTACAAATTTTCAAAACAATGGCTCCATCGGTTTTTATTGAATTTTGTTGTTGGATAGTGGACGTTAAAAATAATGGTATAGGTCTCATGTTCGTTGAAAACCCTGATTTTTGGAAAATTACAAAAGTTGGAAATTTTTGGATTTGTGGACAACAAATTTCATTCGAAAGAAAATTCTTCGATTGTCTAGTTGTAGGAAGACGCCGAAAAAAATCAAACTTTTGCAATTTTCGGAAATTCTGAGTTAACAGTGAAAATCGGACCTCTGCCACCTTTATAAGTGTATTTTACTCTATTATTTCAAGAAGAATAAAAATAAAAAAAATACTGGAGCACTTTTTGACAAAATTTTGAAAATGTCCCAGGGTTTTCATGTAAAGTACTCCCAAATTTTACAGAATATTTTTCAAAATCGCAAAGCTTTGAGTCGAGCTAGATCGACCGGCGAATATACATTTTTGGAAAAAACCCTACGTATGGTTTAAGAGCTAGTGGTGTTAACGGATACAGGACGGTCGGATTGTTTTGTTGTTGTTTATTGAAAAAAAAACAACACTTTTTTGGTATCACGGGATCCCAAAACGTGCATTTCCATTGAAGTTTCGAAATCGATTTTCTGCAGAATTACATAACTTGCTCTATACTACGTAAGGTAAGTTGGGGTAACTGGGTCCAGGGGATAAATGGGCCATAGGTTCTTTCCAGACACCTTGTGACAGGAATATCACTTTAAGCAATGGCAGCATAAAGGAAATGTTGTTTTTCTTAAACTATGTGCCTCATGTGTCTGAGTGTTCTGGTTTTAGCGGATGAATTTTTTGAATTTTATAGTGAAAGGTAACAACGAGGTGTACTCTTGAGTTTATGAAATATCTATAGGTTTGCTGCAAGTGTTATCAATAGTATAGTTAATTCAGCACGTATTAGAAGCATAATTGAAACCTGAAATGTTATTACCAGCACCTGTTCTTTTTTAAGTTATAAGCTTGAATGGATGGCCCAGTTACCCCCAAAATACTTTTAATATGGGGTAACTGGGCCAGGTGCTTGGAGTAACTGGGTCCTAGGCGGGTCGAGTTGCACCAAGCACATTAATTACCATAATTATTATTAGAAATTTTAAAGAAAGATAAGAAATCTTGAACAGCCGGTAAAAAGCGTAAAAGACTTGTGACAAACACTGAGATTATTAAATCATAAGAATATTTATTAATGAACGAAAATGAAAACAGGAGAGAGCTAACAGGAAGAATGTCAAACAGGAAAGAAAGAAAAGAATGAAAAAAAGGGAAAGGAGAACATTTCCAAGCTTTATGATAGAAACATAGGTCTGCTAGATTTAAATATATGAATATATGATGATTTTAGTGACTGATCGAACTTTTATTATGATTTTGTTACCTATTTATTAGATTATATTGTATTAGTACTTACTAACTTAAAACTATTTTTTCTTCTTATTTCACAATTTGTACCTCAATAAATTTTGTGATTATTCCCAAAATTGACTTTAATTTCAGTCCCAATAGTTATGATGGAGTTCTTATATCGTCGATAACTCAACGAAGGTGTGGTTCAAATGACTTGATGATTTTTTTTGCGGTTTAATATGTTACTCAACAGACTCACACACTACAATTCAAATAACAATAGATTGTATGAATCTACGACCTCTATGGTCCAGTTGCCCCGATTTCTAGGGCCCAACAGGCTTTTTTTTCATCAATTTTTAAATACAATGAAAATTAATGCAACTTTGGATCTGACTATAGATATTGAAAGACTGTACATTGAATTATAAATAAAAAAAAAACTTTGAATATTGATATTTTATATTGCAGGTTCCCAGGTCAGTACAAAGTTGTAACTTGCATGCTGACGTAAAATCCTGGCCCAGTTACCCAAACTTACCTTACATCACTCTGTGTATACATACGTATACGAGACAGTGAAATTCATATTTTTCTTAACATACGCTAGTGAAATGACATTACATAACCTCAGCATTACATAACTTTCTCTATCTCACTCTACATTTTACATATAACTAGTGTTGCTACAGAATGGCACATACTTTCTCGTATTATTTTTCTATTTTCTTCGGTCTGGAAAAGAGAGAGAAGGAAGAAGAGGGAGGAAAAGTGAGAGAGGGAGAGGGAAATATGGGGAAAAGAGAGAGAAAAAGAGAATGGGGAAAGTGAGAGCAGGACCTCTGCTAGGTTATGCTAGTACTCCTTATTGAAACGTGGTTAATAATAATAAATGTCAGCCTGCCAGCACGGTCGACGGGTTCTTATGAAATAATTGTTGCTACTTACTCCGCTACATACTCAGCTACAACTCCGCAAGACAATCTGCCATCCATACGGAGTGGCGAGGAATCTGAAAATATTTCTGACAGGTCTACTTAACAATTGCATGTAGTGGCAAATAATAATCAGCTTTCTTACAAACTATGAATTATAATTTATTATGCATGCCAAAGTTATTAACTATCATCAATTATTATAATTTATCGTTAGGTCATGACCATTTTTCTCGTTATTGCAATAACAGCGTTATAGAACCTTCTATGCTTTCTTGCTTCTTTGCGCGCACGTCGCTCGATGTCGCCACGTAGAGTAGACCAATCTTCCTTCTTGTCGAAGTCCACAATGATCAGCGACCAAGTTGAAACGTCCTCCAACCACTTCACAAGCACTGCCTATACTCTTTGTCTTGCGCTTCAGGTGGGTACCTATTTCAAACGGATTATTTTTCCCAGGTCGGAATAATATCCATCTAATATTATTTTCTATCACCTAACCTGGCAATTCCGAATTCACTGGTAAAATTTCTAAGTCAAGTCTTGTAACTCCACCGCGAAAATATTCTAAGTTCACATTCCAGTTCATTCGTGAAAATAGTACAAGTCCGAGTTTGCAATTGTATAACACGTACATTCGCTCACCACCAGGACTCGAGACGGAATACCCTAATTTCCAATCTGACCCACCCTTCAAAGGTCGCTGTTTTTCTCTCTATTGATTTTTCGCGTTGCTACGGTCCACCTGGCACTTGCCTCCAAACGAACTCGTTGTTAAATGAAGTCGTAGGCTTCCGCGGCCAGAATCATGAAGATCTTGGCTGTTCGGGTGTCGCCGCGTTGAGGACAGAATTGTCGACGTTTCGATCAACGTTTTCGCAATCTTCTTCAAGGCTGGGCTGCGCCGGGGTGTTTTCAATTTTTTTTTTCAATTTTCCCCTCGCCAGTATCCCTGGCAAGGCGGGAATTTATTCATAAATATTACATATATATGCTCCAGAATTTTTTGCTTTTGGTGCAGCACGGAAGTCAATAACTTAAATATACTAGAACTAAAACTGACTTAAAAATATATACAGAGCCTCTTTGGACTAATGAAGTTTTAATTAAAATATGTGTAATTGAAAAATAATTTAAAGTTCTTGGAATTGTTCTTTCTGATTCTTGTTATGTCACGTTCACACTCTCATACTTAATCTATATGTATAAACACATTTACTCACGTATTCCACACGGCATTACACTTCACTATGTACACCATATACACTTTATTTACGCCACGGCGTCGACTTAACTCAGGCGTCCGTGGCGCCGCGGAGTTTCAAGGGCCTGGCGACTCAGGCCCGGCGGAGCGCGTTTCCACGCTTCCCACGCGGATTCCGGCATCTGAGAGCGGCGACCGCCTCCTACGCACTATCTGCTCCCCCGCGTCGCACAGCTCAGAGAGCTTGTGCGGGGGAAGTGCGCGGAAGGTAAAGGCGACGTGCTTTGGGCCCTTTCTTCTATGGAAGGCCTTGTGCACGCCACTGTTCGCCGCTCCGCTGGTCTCGCGCAGGATGGGCGGAGCGGACGGCCTCAGCGCCCTTGCGAGCGCCGTCTCCGCACGCTTCTGCAGCTCTGCCGGGAACTGATTTTGCACGCCCAGAACTCTGAACACGTCAGCGTTGCGGGGAGTGCGGTCAGGTCGGGGATTATTAAGATGAGGGCGCGCCGCTCTGTTCTCTCCGATCCGAATGGGGCGCAGAGTAGAAGAAGGAACGGCGGCGAAAACCTCGCAAGCACAAGGGGCGCACGCACGCGGTGAATAAGCGCCGCTTTAAGGAAATAGAGAGATCAGGAGAACGGAGAAGAGGTTTCAAAAGAAGAGTTCTAAATTTGACTTTGCAAGTTATTGAGCGTGCGCGTGCCAGCGGAGACCCCTGTCAAGTAACACGCCCAAATACCTCGCTTCGCTCTGCCAAGGCAAGCGCGCGCCTGCCAACTCACCGTGTCATCGGGGTTACCCCTCTTACGAGTGAAGTTGACGGCTACACACTTACCAAGGTTCTGAGCGAGTCGTTTCCGACTTAGCCATTCAGGAAGGGCGGCGAGACAGTCGCTTGACTGACTGCCTTCCGTTCGCCGATTTCGCAAAACATGCGAAATCATCCGCGAACATCAGGAGCCCGCAGCGTTGAATACCTGTTTTGGTTTCAGCACGAAGCGGCGCATCATTTACCTATAAGAAGAGGGTAGGAGAGAGATCAATCTGACGTAGCAATCGCTCATTCCCGACTCCGTGAGGCACGCGAGTAAACCCGCATCCCACACAGAATCGAAGGCCGATCGCATATCCAGAAAGACCGCTGGCAAGTTCTGCCATCTCTCGAGGGCGAGGCCGATCTCCGTGCAAAGCCGTGTTAGCTGCTGCGCGGAGCTGTGACCAGCTCTAAATCCAAATTGTTCATCTCTGAGAGGAGTGAGGCGACGTATTTCGTGTTGCAACCGCGACAGAAGCAGTCTCTCAAACGTCTTCCCTAGGATGGAGAGGAGACTAATTGGTCTATAACTGCTCGGGATTAATTTATTTTTGCCAGGTTTTGGGAGAAGAGCGATGGTCGCAATCCTCCACGCCTTCGGGAAATTACCGCACGCTAGGCACGCATTCAGGAGCTCGTGTAGAAACTCGTGTAACGTATTGTAGGGCTACAGCTAGCAACCGCCGGGGCGCCACAATGGTGCGGCGGCAAGGGATTAGACGCCAGGGGTCAGGCAGGATGTGACACGCCGAGGTATTCTGAGAAATCCTAAGAGCTAGGGAAAGGTATGCCCAAAGTGCGGGACAGCGCATTTTTGCCGCGTGCCGCGTGACAAATTCTTGGAATCCATGGAAATGGATGTCCAAAAATACCTGGCAAAGCGACTAGCGCGGGTTGTGTGCAAAACCCAGTGACGTTTCAGGTTACGTGGGTGGTAGCTATATAAGAGCGAACGCAGAGCGCGGGGGCGGGGTTTGTTGAGCTGAGTGGAAACCCTCGTGCGAACGCACAAAACTTGCGCCCAGGGCGGTGCGGAGCCGAGCTAGGCTCGTGCGGCAACCCATGTGTTGGGACGCCGTTGTGGACTATATCCACGGGTGACCGAGGTCGCCGGAGCTGTCTGCTGTGTGCGGGAGGCTCGCTGAGGAGTGGCGCGGGCCACAAGTCAGTCATGTCATTTTTAAGGATCGCTCCTGCGATCAGGGAAGTAAACATCTACCAGAGCTGAGTAACTTAAATTATTACTGTACATATTGTAAATAAACCTGTACATATTTATCATTGAAGCTCGTGTCTGTGGTTATTGTGTATTCCCACGACGTCACACTCGACTCCGCGCCCGCCCAGAGCGCGCAGCTGCGCCCCCGTTAGTCCATCTGGGCTATTGCGTTGGTTTTATACTTGGGCGGCCTGCTCCTGCGGTGGAGCTCTTCCGCCGGGGTTTTTTGTTCTTTTGTCTTGTTTAAGTGTATTGCGGTCGCCCTACGATTGTCTCGTATGTGCGCGGCGCGCTTTTCTTTATAGTAAGTTTTCGCACTGAGTTTTAAGTTATGCTGCACTTTTTTGCTTGTGCTGCTCCCAAAAAGAAGTGATCCCGTCGTCGCACGTTCTCCGGTCTTAAATTTATTTGTTTCTTGGTTATACATTTTAGACTTATGAACTATTTAATACAATTATAAGCTAATTGAGTCCTATCCCTATACAATATACCTATATGAATATTCTTAATTAGTTAAATCCTGAATAGCTAAACATATGGAATTATAATTATTTATAATATATCTAGTCTATCACATATCTAATTTGTCTAAATTACGCACAATGACATACACAATTTTAATTGCATATCCAGTACATATACATCTTACAATTAAATGCATGGAAATACACCTTACGTTTAAAACACAGATTTTATAAACGATGACATATACAATTATGACTCACACACTATATCTAACTTATCTAAACTACACACAATGACATACACAATTTCAACTACATGTTTACATATTTACAAGAAACTTATCCGAATAGTGATGGTTTATGAAACCCTAACCATGACTTTTATTTACATATTTTACATATTTACAGTGGACATTAATGAGAGTTTGAGTATCTGAAACTGACCCTGATATAAGTGATTTTGGAAATTTGGAATCGTTTGAGTTTTTTGTTTGTTATTATTTTATTATTATTAAATTTATGAATCATTTAAACCTTGGTGAGCTGCGGAGGCTGGGGCGTGCTTGGTGTGGGGCTGTGTTTGGTGTGTTTTAGTACTGAGTGTATGGTATTAGGTGAGTAATGTATGTGAGTTGTATGCAAGTGATGTCTACGGCGCAAGTCTACGGCGGTTGTTGGAAGATGATGTCTGTGGGGAGTTTCTTAAGATTGTGGCGTGACTTTTTGTTATAATACTGTGTGAATGGTTCGAAATGGGGTGGAGGTGGATATTGGTGAAGATGTTTGTGATTCTCACCGTGGCAAGTGTGTGTGTGTGGCGGAGGTGATGGTGCTAGTGTTTCTGTTCGTGAGTTCCGTGTCTAAGTTCCAGGTGGGGGCTTGAAAGCGGTGCGAATGAAAGAGTGTTCCGCGCGCGTGAGGTTCTCACGGAGCTGTTCCGCAGCCGTTGCCCACACCTCACATGCATAGAGCCCCGCGCTCCATACACAAGCGAGGTACAGGCGGATTTTTAGCTTATCCTGAAGGGATTTGCTTCTGAATAGAGGAAGAAGGGGGTGTATGCGTTGTGTCATGTTTTGTCTGGTGCGTTGTGTGTGTTCCAAGTGAGGCGGCGGTCGAAGAAGACCCCGAGGTATTTAATCTCGTTTTGCCACGAGAGAGAGTGTGTAGGCGGATGGGAGCGACAGTGTGCGCGTTGTGAGAAAGTTTGTGGGTGAAGAGAATGGCCTGGCATTTCTGCGCATTCAGCGTGAGGCCATTTTCCGCATTCCAATTCGTAAGTGCATTTCCGGCGCGCTGAAGTTTTGCTATTGCAAATGTTTTTCGGCTATCCTTGACTGCAAACTCTACGTCATCGGCGTAGATAAATTCACTCACTCCGGCAGTGGAAGGTGCGTCGTTTGAGAAAAGAGAGAAGAGAAAGGGAGAGAGTACGGCTCCTTGTAGGACGCCGGAGAGAATGGGGCGAGAAGAGGAAGTGTGAGATTTATAGATGACAGAGAAGGAGCGAGATGATAGATAACTAGTAATTAGATTTAATAGAAAGGTGGGGACGTAGGGGTGAAGTTTGTGGAGAAGAAGTGGGTGGTGGACGGTATCAAAGTGAAAGAGAAATCGAAGAAGAGAGCTGGAAGAGAACAGCGGCGATTTAGAGTAGATGATACAAAGAGAGCGAAACGAAGTGCCTGAAGCGCGGAGGAGCGATTCTTCCGAAAGCCGAACTGCGTCCCCCTAATGATTCCTCTCTGCTCGAAGTCTGGCAGGATTCTCTTGAGAAGGAGTTTCTCGAAGTTTGCCGAGAATTGGCAGGAGCGAGAGCGAGCGATAATTTTCCGGGAGACGCGAGTTCTTGTACGGTTTCGGGAGTACCGTTACAGTCGCAGATTTCCATACCGCGGGGAAGTATTGCACAGAAATGGAGGCAGTATAGATGGAAGCTAAGAGACGGGCGGCCTTAGGAGGTAGTTTCTTAAGCATTTCGCCAGAGATTTTATCCGGCCCGCCTGCTCGTTTTGTGTTAATGTTTTTGAGTTGGTCGCTTACCTCATCCTCTGTGATGCGCCAGTCAGACGGAATTTCGTCGGGGGGCATGGGTGTTATAATAAACCCTCTTTCATTCACGCTCCGCGTTGGGCGCCAATATAATAATCCCTCGTTCTACTGCCAATATAATAATTTTGTTTTCTTTCTGCCACAGTAATATTTTCCTATTTTTATTTTTAAACACATCTGGGCGCCTTGTCATTAACACACATACCCTTCCTTAAACCTACCTTAGCTTTTGTACCTGCCCGTTAGCTAGCTAAATTTATTCAACTTCTAAATTCTCCCTGGGCGTGACTATGTGATTGCCCTATACAGGGCTACAAACGAGGTACTTATGCGCACGTGCATGGGTCTGCATCTAACTACTTTAATCACAACACATTCTCTAATGGTTATTGATGAACCCGAATGTATTCATCTTAATTTATTTAACTCTTTTGGATGGTTTCTTTCCTCAAATAATCAACATATCAAATACATCTGAAAAATATTGCTCTGATGGCACAAAAAATACACATAACAGACAACAATACGTTTAAAATTAAAACCCAACAAATAAACAATAACCATTCACACTGAAAATTATAAAAAAAATATGTTCTCTCATTCACTCCGAATGCGCATTCTGTCGTTTGAATTGTTGACCTTCTTATCTTATGATAATGAACAAAACTTGATCTTCGACAGATGCTTTTGAAGATAAAAAGAAAAACGAACAAACAAATATCCATGCATCACTTTTCTTTGTGCCGGACAAATGCTGTGACACGCGGCGCACGTCATGCGTCGCCGTCCACCGATTCGTACACTCCCCGTGTACGACGATAGCACGCTCCAGCTTCCACCAGCTCCAAGACCATATATTCCGTCAACTCACACTGCTGAGCAAACCCTGCGAAGCGTTCTGCGGTAAAACGCGAAGTTTCCACCACGTTTAAAGTTCCCGCGGCGAAGAAATACTATTGATTTCACGAATACTGGTGAAAAGAATCTTTTAAAGTTCCCGCGGTGAAGAAATACTATTGGGTTACGCGGACTAAACGAAACTGCTCTGTTCGTCTTTCGATTACTGTCGAAATGTATCATGTTGAAATGTTGTATCATGTCGACATGTTGAATTCCGTATCATGGAATTTATAACACAAAATATCCGCGACCGTTGCTTAACATTGCAATCGCGTAAAATCAGTCTTCGCGTTGCGTTCAGCTGTAAAATATTGTTCCTATTTCTAAATCCGTTCATCCGCTCACTACATCAGTTTTGTTCACTTGAAAATATAAACAAAAATGTTTTCAAAACATTTTTCTAACACGGAGCTCGCGTCTTCACCAACCATACATTGCACTTTCTCCCCATCTCTCGAGCATTGTTGTCCCCTATCCTATATAGATTTTTCTTGAACAAGCGCCGATCGCTCGCCCGTGGCCACAAACAAGATTACGGAATGTTTCTTAATTTCCCGTTTATAAGCGTTTTTATGCCTCGCTACCGGTTCTCAATATTGTCTATTGTTTATCCGATAATTACAGCGATCTCTATTTTTCCTTTCAATGTCTTATTTTATTAAATCTCATCGTTTTTAGTTCGTTCACTGTCGTGACGTTAGTCGTGACGTCACTACGATGCGTCACTTATTTCACACATATTTCAATTATACTTTTAATTTTAATTCATTTTCTAGACGTTTCCCAAAATCGTGCTTACTTTCGAAATTGTTCATAAATTTCGTCCTGTTGTTCTCTAAAGTTCCAGCACGATTCCATCAAGCGTTTCCGTAATATTCATTAAAAAATATATTTGCCCCCAACTTTACCCTAGCAACAATGGTCTCCATGTTCACGCTTTTTAACTTGAAATGTATGAATACGATTATTTTTCGAAATTTTGTGAACCCCTTGCCCGATTTTGCTGATTGTTCTTTCTAACAATTGTAAATATTATGTTTTATTGAATGTTTATGTTAAATTCGACTTTCTTCAGCGCATTCGGTTAATTTAGAAAAATGTTTGCGCGCGGCGCTGCCGTCTTCTGTCTTTTTGAATATAAATCTTAACATTTTATTGGAAAGTTTTTATTCTGTGGAAAACTAAATTACCGAAATGATCGCAAATCATTACATTGTGTAATAGATTTCCGCGGCGGTGGCTGGGAGAGAGAGAGAGAGAGAGAGAGAGAGAGAGAGAGAGAGAGAGAGAGAGAGAGAGAGAGAGAGAGAGAGCGCGATAGAGGGTGGGGAAAAGCGCGATTGCAGGGTATCGGCAAAAACCTCTGCTTTGACTGCGGGATCGTAGGTGGGTGGAAGGCCTTTGGGGCGATTGAGTGCTGTGGGCTTCGTAAGACCCGTTGCAATTTCCACAGATCTTGTGCGTTGTTGATTTCAGAATTTTTGTCGTTAGTTTCCACATCGCATTTCTGTGCTCCCGCCGAAGCCTGGAGGTTTTCCGCCGAATAGATTGGTACGACGCTCTCGCTGCAGGATCGTGAGAGCGGTGGTATGCTCTTTGCGCCTTTCGACGCTCCTAAATGAGGGAATCAGCTCAACGGGTGTTTGGTTTGTGTTGTGAGAAGATGCGGGTAATTGGGAGTTTTCATGATAAGCAGTTTTGATTTGAAATGTAAGATGAGTGATGGCACGATCTATGTTATGGGGGGAATCAAGGATTGGGTGTCCGATGAGTTTGTTCGCAACTTTCGTTTTGAACGACGCCCAATCAGTGACGGGTTTGGGTTTTGGGGTGGGGACGGGAAAGAGATCTCTTTGCAGAGCAAAGAGAATCGGGAGGTGGTCAGATGGTAGATCATGGAGGGGCTTCGGAGTTGAGATGGGGGGAGTGAAGGGCGCTATCGAGAATATCACCTTCGATTTGGTTGGTGAAGAGGATTGTGCGTAGGTGGGTGACGGATGGTGGAGCAGAGATGAGGGCGTGACCGCCCCCGTAGTACAAACAAGCGATGTTCCTGCGGTACCCGTTGTGGGAGTGGCCCCACATTTGACATCGCTTACAATGTGGCACTCGGTCCGTGCCGCGGTATTCTTCCCATGAGATGATGCAGTTGCTTAAAGTCTTTATGGCTTTTGCGATGTTGATTTGGGAATGGTCGACTTCAGCAATGTACAGTTCTAAGCTGGTAAAGAATTTTCCCTGCCCGCTGTAGAAAGGGCGCTGCATCTCGCTAATATGGTGGGTGGTGAGCCCGGATTGTTGTAGCTCAGTGCGTAGGTCCTCTGGGTTTAGATAGGGGGGAGACCGCGGATCACCAGTCGGTGGCGACGTTCGGCTGTTGCACGCCGGAAAAAGAATTGGGCGTCTCTGTTGAATGCTTGTAACTTTTCTAGTATGTGGATGATTTTCCCGTGATCAGCACGATTTCCGGGTTTTAGTGTTAAGAACGCGGGGTTGGAAGTTCCGCGTAGGGGGGCGGTGAGGTGGGGCGTTAGGATTGCTAATATTTCCTTTACATTTACTGGCTGTTGCACACATATTTCACCAACGGCTTCCCGTGGGTGCAGAGGTTGGGCGCGAGTGGGTGGGGTAGTGGCGCCAGCGTTTTGCTGCGCCGGTGCGGGTGGTGCCTGAGGGGCGGGGGAGGGGCGATTTGCCGGCGTCAGTAATTGGTATCTGTTTCTAACTGGCACAGAATTCAAACGGAGGTGGTTTTGGCGGCGTAGAAAAGCTCGAGACGCCACCAGTTGCCAGTTTCCTTCATCTTCTTCGCCTGTTGTGGTTTGATCCATGGCAATTTTATTGATGATTTCCGGGGCGCTAGCAGTGTCAACATTTTCGTCGCTTTGGGCGAGGGGAGTTTGAGGCACTGGTGGGGTTTTCACTAAGTGAGGGGGAGCTCTCGGCGGCACTCATGTTGGGGGCGTCTGACTGACTTTGTGCAGTGGTTAATGTTAATTGAGGGGGTGAATTTGGCACGCACGCCTCAGCGGTATTCTCCGCAGACTCACCAGTTGATGATGTTTCGATGTTGGGAGCCCCAGTGTCAGCGTCAGCTTCAGCAATGGTGTCTCCGGCAGGCTGGGTTTTTGCGGCGGCAGCAGCAGCAGCAAATGCAGATTCTCTGCGCAGGCGATGTGTCTCCCTGGCGATTTCCTCGTCCAATACGCGTGGCACCGAACACGAGTGAAAGGTGTTTATTTCTTTGTATCTACATGCTCTGCAGTAGTTCGCGTTTCTAAATTGAATGTTTCGTCGTAAAGAATTTTTCCGCTGTTGTCGCGTTTGTATAGGCGAGACAGTAACTTCGGCTTGGAGGATGTGATCCTCGGACATTTATTTACTGCCTATCTGCGAAAATTAGCTCTCAACTTAACTCCTACATACCCTATCATTTTCTGCACTTGAGGGAGCCGAGCTCAACCTCCTCCTGAAACACTATCACTTAAGTTCGCGGTACAAAGGGAGCCGAGCTCAACCTTTGCACGCACAGTAAATCGCGCTAAACTTCGCGATACTACGTGAGGTAGAGGAAGCCGTGCTCGACTTCTACTCACTTCCAAAACTACGCTATTTACTAAGCTACACTTCACGAAACGTGAGGTAGAAGAAGCCGTGCTCGACTTCTACTCACTTCCAACTATACACTACTTGCTAAGCTTCCCACACGCGATGCTAACACAATGCTAACACAATACTAACACTTGGCGCTGAACCCATCTGGGCCCGCTGCTTTGCACACACTAACGCTTTTGAGTGCTGCACGGAGCTCCGTTCCCGTCACTCGGTTCGCGCGTTCGAAACGGGCGCCGATACGCCACCTTTGGCTACCGCTGTCACAGGCGGTCGATCATTGGCGCGGGCGGCCAGCTGCAACGCCACTGGCCCGCTGTCCCCTCTCTCCGCAGCACGCCGTGTGACGGAAGCGGAGCTCCGCGGATCGCTGAAAAGCGTTAGTGTGAGAAAAGCAGCGGGCCCTGATGGCTTTACCGGGGCGCAGCTGCGTGCTCTGGGCGGGCGCGGAGTCGAGTTTCTACTCGAGCTCCTGAATGCGTGCCTAGCGTGCGGTTATTTCCCGAAGGCGTGGAGGATTGCGACCATCGCTCTTCTCCCAAAACCTGGCATAAATAAATTAATCCCGAGCAGTTATAGAGCAATTAGTCTCATCTCCATCTTAGGGAAGACGTTTGAGAAACTGATTGTGTCGCGTCTGCAACAGGAAATATGTCGTCTCACTCTTCTCAGAGATGAGCAATTTGGATTCAGAGCTGGTCACAGCTCCGCGCAGCAGCTAACGCGGCTTTGAATGGAGATCGGCCTCGCCCTCGAGAGATGGCAGAACTTGCCAGCGGTCTTTCTGGATATGCGATCGGCCTTCGATTCTGTGTGGCATGCGGGTTTACTCGCGTGCCTCGCGGAGTCGGGGATGAGCGATTGCTACGTCAGATTGAACGCGAGTTTTCTCTCCGACAGGCAGTTCAAAGTGCGCGTCAATAACGTATATTCGTCCCTCAGACGAGCCTATGCGGACGTGCCTCAGGGGAGCGTTTTCTCTGCTACTCTCTTCGGCTTATATGTGAATGATGCGCCACTGCCTGCTGAAACCAAAGCAGGTATTCAACGCTGCGGGCTCCTGATATTCACGGATGATTTCGCATATTATGCGAAATCGGCGAACGGGAGGCAGTCAGTCAAATACTTAAGCGACTGTCTTGCCGCCCTTCCTGAATGGCTAAGTCGGAAACGACTCGCTCTGAACCTTGATAAGTGCGTCGCCGTCAACTTCACTCGTAAGAGGGCAAACCCCAATGAAACGGTGAACTTGCCCTGGCGGAGCGAAGCGAAATATCTGGGCGTGTTGCTTGAGAGCGGTCTTCGCTGGCATGCGCACACTCGATATCTTGCGGCCAAAATCCAAATTAGAACTTTTCTTTTTAAACCACTTCTGCGTTCTCCTGCGTTCTCCTCTATTTCCTTAGGCTGCGTTTATGTTGGAGCAGCGATAAACGATGAGAGCGAAGAGAGAGTAGGTGTTGCGAAATCGCAGCGCTGCGGTGTTCATGTCGGAGCAGTGCGAAGCAGCGCCACTCCGAATCCACCAGAGACATCTACAGGACATTCGGCGAAACTAACTTGTCAATTCAATACCAACCTTACGTAAATCACCCGCCATATGTACTTAAATTGGCTTAGGAACTTTTGGTTACCGTTTAAGTTGAAGCGCAGTAGGAGTCAACCTCAACATCATTCCCCTATGCAATGGAAGCATTACACCTTAAGTATTTTTCTTGGTTTGATATTGGCATGCTTGGTGAGAGAGATGTGTCAATTTCTCTCGACTCTGCAACATGCAGCAAACAGCTGTGTGCAGTCGAGAGAGTTAGTCCTAGAGCGTACGTATTTCGAAGTTTTAATTTGCGAGCGAATTCAATAGTGGTTTGTTTTGGAAATGTATTGTTATTTTATATCTTTCTTGGCGTTGTCATCGATGCGTCGTCATTTGACGAAAAACTCTTCAATGAATGTGATAAGGAAGAGAATTTTAGAACGTCAGACACGTAAAAAAATTGTCTAAAGTGATATCCTGGCTGAAGTGGCGATGATTATAAAGGTAAGCTGCCATGGCTACAATAATGAGTGTTAATGCACATTAGTGTTTATGGAAAATTAAGTGTCATCCATATAAACATATTTACATTGACTGTTAAAGAGAAACAGATGTATATTTCCAGCAGGGTTATAACTATAGTATACTATTTAGTATTGAGGTAAGTGATGGATTTCATTTGAGGAACTCAATAGCCTTTCCTTTTTTTTACAGAGAGAAGAAGCCTAGTCTCTTGAAAGAAATTTGGTTGTATGTGAATGAATGTTTAAGAAAAAAGTATGGAATTGGGTCTTCTAAGAAGGAAAGGAAATGTATTGTGTACTATATGCCTATGTGAATCTCACAAACATAATAGTATTTTATGCCCGGTTGTATGAAAAATAAAAACAGTGAAGACAAGTGTGAAATTGTGTGAAGAAAAGTGACTATGTACAGAAAATTTTAAATGTGTGCAGTGCTCTCCCATTCTGCCAATTTCTATTATTTATAGTCTTTCTAATATTTTATTAGTCTGTCAAGTTTCATCTTATAAAACAGTTTTCAGTTTGGTACATTTTCAGTATTTAAAAGGAGAAGTATAATTTTTTATTTAAAGATAATTAATTTGAAGTAGTATTTTTTATTGTTGTTTATTCTGTAATATAAGAAAAATATCTGTCATGGAGTAAATAAGAAAAATTAAAACATCTTCAAATTCATTGTTATTGTCTTGATATAAGGAAGGACTCTTCTCATTTTAATATTGTCTAAGACAATAATTTTGCTGTTAGTTCTACCAATCTTAATTGAATTCTCAGTATTTGTTTCCTATTGTGTCTGTGAAGAGCCTATATTTTGGTGGTTTGCCTGTTTAATTTAACTGAATGTAAAGTCTGAAGATTACATGTACAATAAACTATCTAATGTTAAAAACATTTCCATATGATTAATATTTTAGGTGTCCTCTGTTCTTGTTGACTGAATAACATATCACTCTCTCCCAAAATTTTGTAAGGTTTTCATGAAATATTATCCAAGTGTACAAGGGATATCTTCTAAAATGATTGAGTTTTGCAAAGACCATGGTAAATAAATGATTTTGTATTCTGAAGTAAAAACTACTCTGAATTCCAAGGAAAACAGATTATAAGGGAAGTGATAAAGGTAATTGGCATATTTGTTTTATTTAAAATTGTTTCTTAAATCTTAAACTATGACAAAACTGGAAGGCTGACGGCTTTGTAGAGTGCAACCTCTCAATATTTTGCCAAATTGTGGCTTGGGACTAGCTGATTTCAATCACTTCAATTTTGAATTAATTGCAAACATTCAATTTTCATCCTTTCGAAATGTTGTGCTACGAAATGAGATACATGTACTATCAAAAGTAATAATTTAGATAATTCTTTTTCAATACATTTTCTAGTTTAAAAATAAAAAAAATATTCTGTTTCTGGCATTTCATTTTATTCATATTGCTCTTCAGTGATAGTTATTCACTGATAAAACATCCCAATCGTTTAATTAAACTAACAAAATTAAAAATAAGTTCATTTGTTTCATTTTAAAATTTCTGTTATAAATTATACTTCCTTGAATTGCACACACATTGTGTGCCATGGGCAGCAAGCACACAAGAATTAATCATCCCAATCATTCTGGGTCAATATCTCACAACTACAATAAATTCTCTTCTATAGTTTTACAAGGTGTGGATGCAATTTACAAATTCATTAACAGATGAAATGGGTGATTATGGCAAACAAAGTGAACAAACCTTCTGAGGGTTTGCAATACAAAAAAATGATTTAGAATAAAACATTATCACTGGCAGATTATGTTCTTTACCTAAGTTAACAATTAGTTTTGCACAACACAACATAACAATAAAAATGGCAGTTATCCCGAAATTATTTGTATACTTGTCGTTCAGTGAAAAACGAATGTAACCTAACCTCTAAAACTTACATGTTGTACTCATTTCTGCGGCACACAATTTGTCTAAAACGAAGCTATTACGGCGATTTGTGTCCCTTTCGTCCCAAAATTGACTCCTAACAATAACACAAGTGATCAATTTCTCAGCATTCATGTTATCCGACATGTACAACACCTGAAGTGGACCAGCTGTGAAGAGTGCGGAAGAGCGATACTAGCAGCGAAAACCTACCAAAGGGTTTACTTCGCTCTTATCGCGGGTCGCAGCGCTGATCCCGTGATCAGCGCGCTGTCAACATGAACACTTCCATCTGTTTCCATGTGGACGTTTTCGTTGCTTCGCTCTTATCGCTGCTCTCATCGTTTGTCGCAGCTCCAACATAAACGCACCCTTAAAGCGGCGCTTATTCACCGCGTGCGTGCGCCCCTTGTGGGCGTACGCATGCGAGGTTTTCGCCGCTGCTCCATCCACTCCACAGAGCGGCGCGCCCACACCTTCCAAATCCCGGACTTGACCGCACTACACGCAACGCTGACGTGTTCAGAGTTCTGGGCGTGCGAAATAAGTTCTCGGCGGAGCTGCAGAAGCGGGCGGAGACGGCGCTCACAAGGGCTCTGAGGCCATCCGCTCCGCGCATCCTCAGCGATGCCGGCGCAGGTGCAAACAGCGGCATGCACAGGGCCTTTCATAGAAGAAAGGGCTCAAAGCACGTTGCCTTCACCTTCCGCGCACTTCCCCCGAACAAGCTCTCTGAGCTGTGCGACGCGGGGGAGCAGATTGTGCGTGGAAGGCAGTCGCCGCTCCCAGATGCCGGAATCCGCGTGGGAGACGTGGAAACGCGCTCCGCCGGGCCCGAGCCGCCTAGCACTGAAGACGTCGCGGCGTCACGGACGCTTGAGTAAAGTCGGCGCCGTGGCGAAAAATCAAGTGTACATAACGTAAATAGTGAAGTGAAGTGTAGTGGTATGAATGTTTGAGTGAATGTGTTTGTAAATATAGATTAAGTATGAATGAGAGCGTGAATGCTAATTATTAAGAAAATAAAAGATTAAAGAACAATCGTTAAGAAAACCATTTACCAAATTTTAAAATACCTATTAATTTAATACTTATCGTCCAAAGGGGCTTGATGTGTTAGTTTTAATTTAGAATTAAGTTTAGATTTAATTAGTCTTTTTTAAGATATAGCCCTCCCAGATCTCCACAAACAGTAATGCTGGAGAAAATTGTATCTTAAGATCTTGAATAAATTCCCGCCTCTCCAGGGTAACTGGAGGGGGGAAAGAAAAAAAAATCCTGCGCAGACCAGCCTTAAAGAAGATCGCGAAAACGATGATTGAAACATCGGCTCAACGCGGCGTCACCCGGACAGCCAATATCTTCAGAACTCGTTGTTTCGCGTTACTATGGTGCACCCTGCGTGTTTACTTTACAGCTCTCCCGGTTACTACGGTGCCCCCCTGCTAAGGTGTCATCTGCGTATCTGCACCACAGAAACCCACGTCTCAGGACGAACTTGCGTTGCTACGGTGTCATCTGCGTATGTGCACCATAGAAACCCACGTCTTTTGCAATATCTACATTTCCATCTTCAGTTGCCTAGATCATATGTCCATCATTTTTTATATGTCACAGAATATACGTACGTTTATGAGAAAGTAAAAACGTCATAAATATAGATAAAATAATGATAGTACGGAAGCGAATAACTAAGGAAGTTTTACGGGAATTTCAAAACGTATCGACGGTCACACACTGACATACAAACTCTTGATTTCTGAGAACATTAAAATCAAACGCGATTTACTTTTTCCACGAATTTTTCACTCGGATTCTTTACATCGGAGCTCACAACATTTTCCCGTCGCGCTCGAGTGTCGTTGATGTGAAAGTCGGTTTCGCTGTGTCCTTTGAAATTCTATAACCCCCCCACCGTTTTGTCGCACACAGGGGCCCGATACTACTAGTCTACGGTGAACTCTCTTTTAGGTGAGCTTAAGTGATCCTTCTTGTTACTTCGACAAATTTATCAACTGAATATAGTAAAGTCATGATAATCAAGTGCACATCTATTTAAATGCTAAGAAAACAAATTAAAACAACGAAGTAGTATCTTTATAAGCAACGGCATCAATTTCCGCACAACGCTACGGGTCAGTTTTCGGTAGCGAATTGTTTATTGACAGTAGATTACAAACTAGCCAGTAGGCGAATGAAGGCAAACTAGCCAGTCGCGTAGGCGAATGACTAATCGCTATAATCTTTTTTGTGTAAAAAAGATTATAGCGATTAGTCATTCGCCTACGCGAGAAGTGACTTTACAATTAACAAAAAACTTAAGAGAGAGATAGTAAATTCATGAGTGAAAAGCAACGAAATCTAGAAGTGCTGAAACTGCCTACTTTCTGGCCCGTACATTCAGGCAAAATTACGCGAAAAGTACTCAAATTTTCGAAAAATTGTACATGATCGTTTCAAAATCTATCTTTAAGGAATAGATTTCATTAAGGAAAAAATGTCTAATTTATTATTTCAATTGCAGGAACGCTCCAAAAAAAGTTTAAACTTCTGTAATTTTCCAAAACTCAGGGTTTTCGACGAACATGAGACCTACACTATTCTCTTAAAAGTTCTTCACACTATCCAACATCAAAATTTAATCAAACACGATGTAACCATTTTTTTGAAAATTTGAAAAATGTCCAGGGGTCTCCATGTAAAGTACCCACCTGCCCAAATTAAAATATCGGTTTCAAATTCAAGGAGCCACAACACCAGCCAGATCGATTGGGGAATATCAAGTTTGGAGAAAATCGGTTGAATGATATAGCCGCTAGCGGTGTTCACGGATGGACAGACAGACGGACGAACTGACAGACGTTTTGCTGTCATTCGATTTTTCGATGTCAAGGACTCACTAAACATGGATTCTGCCTACATCATGTGTTAGAAGAATTTTTTTTAATTTAGCAAGTGGATTTATTAACTTTTTCGGTACGAGGGCCCTACAATAAGCTCTGCAGATCGTCTCGCTGCAGATTCGTGTTTTATGAAATATTTTCTATCACAGTGTATATCTCGTAGCAGCAAACTGCATCACTGAGCGGGGACTTAAAACTAACAATCATTCCATTCACAAGTTCTGTACCGGCAAATATTGTGAATCGCTTGTGATTATGAATATTAGTCATTAGAATATTACATTACCTTTGAAGTTAATAATGATTGGCCGAGTTTAGACGCATATTCAAGTCTTATAAACTATTGTTTTTTTGAGCACATGCATCTCTGCAACACGCTGCATTAGATAAATTAAGTGATCCGTTCAAAGAATTCACTAAAAGAAAAGTTTATAATAACTCATTTAAATTGCATTCAGCTATAAGATTACTTGATCATCTTTCTAAAAATGCACTTATCGCGCGGATGCTGCCAAATGAGGTTTACTGAATAGTTAGTAAAGAATGAAAACGTCGTGGCACTGGTAAAATAATTTCGCATGGAATGTTATCAGTTCGTCCAAATATGTTTGTATAGATAATTAACTATTTTTTCCGAAAACTCCTGAATTAATAAACGAGATTTTCATTCTGTGATCGTGTAGAATATTTCAATTTTTCTTGAAGGTACCTCGCGGTAACCTGATTAGTAAAATTAATCGACAATTTAGTTCACGAATTTTTTCAAGTATAACGAGGGCGCATAAAGATTTATGTCTATATTCACCGAATAGAGTAATTAAATAAGTTGTGAATAAAGCAAACACTTATTGCAAATTTTTGCAGTTTCAGGTTTTATGACAAATTTCTTATGTGCGTGTACATCTCGCCGCGGAACAGTGTGTTAGTGAAATATACGAAGGGTACTGTTCAAAGGATATTGTACAAATAAGAAATGCGTATAACGATTTATAACTCGTATAAAGAAATAGAGTAATTCAATACGTTATAAATAAAAGAAACGGTTATTGCAAATATCTGCGGTTTGAGGTTTTATTACTAATTTCTTATGTGCGTGTGCAACTCGTCGTGGAACAGTGTCATAGTGAAATATACGAAGAGTTCTGTTCAAAGGAAATTGTACAAATAAGAAATGCGTATAACGATTTATAACTCGTATAAACAAATAGAGAAATTCAATAAGTTATAAATAAAGGAAAGGTTTATTGCAAATATTTGAGGTTTTATGACAAATTTCTTATGTGCGTTTACATCTCGCCGCGGAACAGTGTCACAGTGAAATATAGAAAGTGTTCTGTTCAAAGGATTTTATACAATTAAGAAATGGGTGTAACGATTTATAACTCGTATAAACGAATAGAATTATTCAATACGTTATAAAGCAAATACGTATAGCAAATATCTGTGGTTTGAGGGTTTATGATTAATTTCTTATGTTTTGTATATGTTGTTTCTTATGTATGTCTTAATTACATTTTCGGTCGCCATATTGGATCCTCCATATTGTTTTGTGTAATTTTGATATCAGATTTGAAATCAGCGACCTCGAAAACCCCCATGTACAACTTAGTAAATGAATTCGAACCCATTTGACGTTTCCACCATCTTGTCACACCGTGCGCTGGTGGGGTTACCAGCAGGAGGGAGGGATCTCGCTAGCCATCCTGTAGATCGGCGCCAGATATTACGTTTACAGCTGGGTACAAGCCACCTCCCGGGATAAAACCACTCATGCCACCGTTGATCCAATATCAACCACTCATACTACCGTTTATCGCTTTTGAACATCATCCTATTATTTTGTAATCATTTGTGTCATTATCATCATCACAATTGTGCAACCCCACTTTAACCTTACAATCTGGATAGCGAATCGAACTGTGGTCTCTTCTCTGAAAAAACGAACGTCATAAAGACGTAATCTACCTCCTTCGATAAGCAGAGATATGAATATATCATTCATCGCATTGCAGAATGCAATATAGTTTAGAGCACGCACTCTTGGCAGAACTCAGATGCACTGCAAAGATCACCCACCGTCTACATATCATTCATGATGAGATGTTGGCGAACATACGTGAAAGAAAATATTTGCTTCTGCCGGGAACTTGTTAATGAACAATAATTAAGATGATCTGGAATGAGTGGTTGCTTGCATTCGACTTCCACCATGTGAATACGGACATTTATTTCAACACAAACTGAATTCATTCATGTTTTATTGAGAATTCAAATTCACAAACTTACCACAGAGCTGAGGCGGATACAGCAGGTCATTTTGGAGGGGGCCATCAAAGATTTTCTAAATAATAAACATTTCTTATTATATTGTATATTATTTTTGTAGTGTATATATGATACTATACAATACTATTTTTTAAATAAGTACACAATTCTAACACAAACAAATGTTTAAATCAATGTTGCCAAATAAAGGAAGATAACAAACGAAACGGCGTTTGGGGGAGGGCATGGCCCCTCTCCTGGATCCGTCTCTGCCATAGACCAATACTTGCTGATGTAGACGCCTGTGCTACTCAAGTCGTCACTTTTACACTAAGGTTACAAGAATCTCGCACGTAAGCGCGGCCGAGAGAAGTGGCGGCCGGCATGACGTCAGGCGCCGAGACGCAGGGCCTTGAGCACGTGCCGCTGCGGGGCCGCGGCGGGGGAGGAGGGAGGGGAAGAGTGGGCCGTTTCCCTGGAAGCTCCCTCCGTGGTCGCTCTGGAGAACCGCCTTCGCAGCCGAGGCGTAACCCCCCCCCCCCACGCCGCCTCCGCTCAGACGAGAGGCGTGGCGCAGCCCTGAGGCCCCCAGGGCTTTCATCTGCTGGGGGTCGGATTTCAAATCCTTGGTGATGGACAAGGCGGAGGAATTGCTGATGGACAAGGCGGTTCCCTCAAGTGGAAATGGAAATATTTAGGCACTAAAAATTAGTATTTTAGGCGCCTAAAAAGACACTGAAAATGTCAACAATAAGGAGAAAAAAGGCACTATCATAAATTACATACGTTATATAATTGTAATTTTTTTAATATTATTTTGTAAATTTAAATGCACAAAACAAGTTCGTACATTGTAATGAAAAACTAAGTGTAGTACATACTTACAACTTTTTACATTTTATTCTTACTGCAGTTTGCATTGCAATATATTACCAGTAACTTTTCAAGGATCGATTGGGATAGCGAGGATTGGGAGAAAAAAATCAGTATGAATGCGTAGAAGTATCTCCCAAAATCGACTGATGTGACTGGCATATATTTTAGATGTTCAACATTAGCAACACTGAAATATTCTGGAAATTTACATTTATTTCCACTTAAAATTTAAGTTCCGTCGGTTTATGGACCTTGGCCTCAGAACATGGTTGGTATTTATGAAACAGTGAAATGAAGAAAAAGCTGTTGGTTTGGAACTCTCGCGTATTTTAAAATATAAAGACGTGAATTGAAAGTTTCCTAATAAATGGTCACGTTGGGTCATACCCGATTTTTTGATATCTTAAAATTGTGTATCCACCTAGGGAGTACTTGACCTTGACGCTGGTGGTGGAGCTTGTGTACCCCTATGACCCTGAGAGCTATGCCGGCGGTAGCGTAGCTACTGGTAGGGCCTCCCTTGCCGGACAGGTTGATGGGGAGGGGTCAGACGAAGAAGTACTCCAGAAGAGGACCTCAACAACACCAGAAGAGGACCTACATCGAGGCGATGGCCTCGAAGGAACCCGTCTCGCGGGGGATTGAAAGGGAGAGCCCGTGCCCAGGGTAACGGGCGAAGTCTCTAACGGCCAAAGTTGGGCGGAAGGAGCAACCCTTCATGTGGGGTTGATACACATGATGGCAGGTGGAAAGGCCATAAGGTAGCAGCCCTATCACACCACAAACTTCGCGAGAGGCTGGTAACCTCTTCGGAGTCAAATTTCATACTCACAATCTTCACAAGATAAAGCCGGACGTAAACAGACGACGACCAACGCGCGAAAAGGACAAGAATAAAGGAATTTCGGAGGAATTAAGAATAGCAACTTGGAATGTAAGAGGATTGGGTTCTAAAGAGATGGAGCTGGAAAAACTAATGCTTGAGAGAAAAATACAAATTGCCATCATCACAGAAACTAAGAAAAAATTGAAAGGGACAAAAGAAATGGACGAATACATAATGATTTATAGTGGGGTATCTCAAAATATAAGGGCACGAGCAGGAATAGCCATTCTAATTCATAAAAGTTGGAAATCAAGAATTGAAAGCTACAATTTCATCAACGAAAGAGTGATATCTTTAAGATTGAGGATTTCCAGAGGTTACCTGACCATAATAGGACTGTATGCTCCAGAGGAAGGGAAAAACAGAGGAAACGCAAGATCTATATCAGCTACTCCAGAAACATATAGATAAAACAAATAGAAATGACCATCTCATAGTATGTGGTGATTTTAATGCGAGAGTAGGTAATACACCGATACCTGGAATAGTTGGGTCATTTGGAGAAAATAAACTAAACAATAATGGAAATGAACTTATACAATTTGCCAGCACAAACAATTTAAAGATCTTTAATACTTTCTTCAGAAAACGAGATGTAAATAAATATACTTGGTGCGCAAGAGGATATAAGTCAATAATTGATTATTTCCTAATAAATGAGAAATTGAAATCACAAATAAAAGATGTGCAAGTTTATCGAGGATGTGATATAGGATCTGATCACTTTATATTAATTAGTAAGTTCAATCTCTGGAAAAGATGGAGGACTACAAGACGACAGAAAAGTAATTTAGAAGAAGTATACAAAGTACATCTTCTGCAAGAAGAAAGTATAAAAATGCTGTACCAAACTAGATTGCAGAAATACTTATTAGAAACACCAACTGAGAACGATATTGAGAAAGAATGGAATAATGTGCAAAAATGCATTGAAAATTCGGCAAGAGAAGCTATAGGCAGAAAGAAGAAAATAAGGAGTAAAAAGGGTCTGAAAATTTGGAACAGCGAGATTGAAAACCTAGTAAAAAACAAGCAAACAGCTTATCTTCAGCACCTACAACAAAATACTGAGGAGAGTAAAGAAATATACAAGGAGAAACGTAATTTAGCAAAAACAGGTATTCGACAAGCTCAACAACAAGCGTGGGATACATTTATAAGCCAAATTGAAAATGATATACACGGAAGACAAAATTTTGCCTATAAGATTCTTAAACATTTGAACAAAGATGAAAAGGAAACAGTGAGAATATATGTAATTGATAAGACAGAATGGATTACGCACTATAAAAACCTCTGGTATAACGAAAATGAAACCCAAGAAGAAAAATGTGAAGCAATATGCAGTGAAGTCGATCCCATAACGATAAACGAGATCCAAGAGGCTTTGAAAGAACTTAAAAATAGGAAAGCAACGGGAACAGACAACATAAATGCAGAGCTATTAAAGTATGGTGGGATGATGCTCCACAGGCGACTGCAACACATCCTGAATTATTGTTGGCAAACTATTAAAATACCAGAATCTTGGAAAACAGCGAAAGTAATATCCATATTCAAGAAAGGTGATCGCAAAGATTGTAAGAATTACAAAGGAATCAGTATTCTAAATTCAGTATACAAATTGTACGCTAGAATATTAAATAAGAGGCTAAAATGTATCTCAGAAACTCTCATTGGCGAAGAACAAAATGGGTTTAGAAAAGGGAGATCGAGTACAGACAATATCTTCATACTTCAACAAATAATAGAAAAAAGAAAGGAATTCAATCAACAGACACTATTGGATTCATAGATTTTGTAAAAGCCTTCGATAACGTAAATAGAGTGAAACTCTGGTCTATAATGGAAATTAATGGCTATCCTCAAAAGTTGATAGAAGCAATAAAGAGCTTGTACAAAAACTCTATTGTAATAAAAGTAGGAATAAATGAAACTGATAAAACATTGATAAACAGAGGAGTGCGACAAGGATGTCCAGTCTCACCAACACTTTTTAATATTTATATTGATGACATTATCCAAAATTGGAAGCAAATTATTTATAAAGGTATTAAGCTAGCAAAAGAAAATATTTTGAATATTTTACTCTATGCAGACGACGCTTTAATATTCCAGGAAACAGAAGATGATTTACAGTATTCATTATTTCACTTAAATCATTTATGTAAAAAATACGATGTTGAAATTTCAAAACAAAAAACAAAGGTGATGGCATTTTGGGGAAAACATCTGATACGATCCAAAATTATTTTGGATAAAACAATTTTAGAGCAAGTCTCCAGTTTCAGCTACTTAGGTTGTCAAGTCGATCCAGATACCAGTAAAGACATCAACATTAAATTGGCAAGGTTCCAAAGAGTTTGTGGTACTATACATAATACATTAAAAAATAAGACAAGGCAAGATACAAGAATAAAGTTTTATAAGACTATGGCTCTTCCAACTCTTCTGTATGGCAGCGAAAGTTGGGTACCAACAAAAAGAATTTTAAGTAGAATACAGGCCACTGAAATGAAGTTTCTAAGAAGAACGCTAGGCTGCACGAAAGAAGATCATATTCGTAACGAGAAGATTAGGGAAAAACTACATGCCGAAGAAATTGGAAGTAAAATAACCAAATACCGAAACAACTGGTATGAACATACACAAAGGATGGATAATACAAGACTACCTAAATTAGCATTACTGTATCAACCGCATGGACGAAGAGACGTGGGCAGACCCAAAAAACGATGGAAGGAAAACTTGTGAAGACGGAACAGGCTCAAGCCTAATCCATGAAGTGCAGAAGAAGAAGAAAATTGTGTATAAAAACTATACCCAAAAGGCAACAAAGCCCAATAATTCTAAAAAAGCAATTTATTCTAAAAAAGCAAACAAAAATAAACATTATAAAATTTCGTCATAAGTCATTTGTCATGATTCGTGCACATATGCACATATTTTATCAGCCTTTAAATAAGTTCGCTAAAATAAAATAGGCATTTCCCTAAACGTCCTATGTCTAATTATGAGAAAAGGAAAAGACCCAATTTTTATAACATTTTTGCATTTTTTGTCTATTTCCACTAATAAGTCATTTTTTTACCTGTTCCTGTCATTTTAAAATCATTTTTCGCTGCTTTCAACGATTTTAATATTATTTTAATGGTACTTGCTTCAAATACGAGGGTTGGGGAATAAGTCATGGCAACTATTTTTTGTGAGAATACGAGCACGGGTGGAAAATGTGAAATATACACATGAAAAAACAAGGTATGAAGTGCAGGGACATTTAACGACTCTCCAAAATTGTCTTTCTAGTATTTATGAAGGTTTTTGAAATGACATTATTGGTTTAATGTTTCAAAGCACTCTAGCGTTTACGAGTTCACAACATTCCAAAAGCATTACATGTTCTAAAGGTCCGAAAACGCTGATGCTCGATTACCGCACGTGCCACATCGCACACTGAGCCAGGAAGCGCAGAACCCTGGCCAAAATGTTTCGATTGAAGTGTGTGTGTATGTATGTGTTATGATGTATGTATATGATATGTGTTCTGTTATTCAATAGAAATAAATTTTTATATTTTACTACCACAGAGGGATTATTTTGCGATTTATTCCTGCTTATTCATCTTCTATGCTTGAAGTACTTTCACTTTCTTTTTTTTATAGACAAGGAGAGTAAATACATCTTTATCAATAATTTATCTAAAACATTCATTTCTTTTAGAGGTGCAGTAGAAATATAACATTTCTGCATTGAAGTTGTTGACAAAGTGCTTCATATCTTTCCGTCTATCATAATGAGAAGCATGTCGTGGAAACAATATTACACAGAAGGCCGGCAATCGAAACACGAGTGGACCTAAGTTGTTTAATTTGATTTTGCATAAATTCTTTTTCATTTTTAATTAGCTGAGCTGTTTCTATTTTTGAAATGTTTCTGTCTATATTTCGGAAATGAAGCTTAATCAGTCTGCAATAAAGAATTTATGGAGGTTGAGGATTTTTAGTTTTTTATGAAATGACGAAGTTAAATCGATACCAAACAGGCAACAAGCGAACTTTGTCCCTTCGGGGCGCAGACGCATTTTGGTGGTGTAGATCAGCATAGGTGAAGAATGGGTCTCAAGAAGAGTTTTTTTTATTTCCTTTCTTTCGCTCCTTTCACTATTTGCTTCATATGAAGTCATAGGTTTGAAGAATCTTCGGGATCTTGTGGTGTAGTAATTTCAGATGGCCAAATATCTTTCATTCAACCAAGCAAAATTTTCTTAAAAAATTATCACATTTTCTATTGCAGTTGTCCCAACTGGCAAACACTTTATTAAAAACTGTATAGTTTGCCGTTGTCTGGCAAATAGTTCACGTTATATTTTCTCAGCATCAGTAAATTGACAAAGATGACTCATTGCGGTATTTTGATGTCGCGGTGACGGGGAACTTCCAACAGCATTTCACACACTCATTTTTCAGCATTTTGTGGAAATTCGTCCAAAAAGTAGAAATGTTTGTTTTAAAATACAAATCGCCTTATATATTTTAAAAATCTTATTTACTCTTTTAACATACGCCAGGAAGTGACTTACACGAGGAAAACGCAATACGCAGTACCTAGTGCAAGATACGCAGAAAAAAAATCAAACGCGTGTACGTCACAAAACGCTGTAATGTGCTGTAATCTTTTAACACGATCATTTTTATCACACTTTCTTTTTCGAAAACAATTTGTTCCAAACCGGAAGTAAGCGAAAGTAACAACTAAAAGTCTAGAAGAAAATTACGATATCTCTATTTTACGATACAAATACGCAAATATATATGTATATATATATATGTATATATATATATATATATATATATATATATATACAATACCTTAAAAATTTATTCACAAAAATGGAAATAGTCTTTACTAGAAAATAAGAAAACCTCCCTCTACAAAATGAGATATTGAGCAGATCGATATCTTGCAAAGTCGCCGACTACTGATGTACAAATATGAGTTTTCTGTATCACATTCGTCACGAGAGAAATCAGAAGCGAACTGAACCCTACTTTGCAGCTCAGTTTCGAAGGTTTAGAATGGTGCATTGAATTTCTGTTTATGTTTATGTAAGTTTATGTTTATGTTTATGTAACATTTGTCTCACGATGGGCGAAATCTGAGCGCCAGGAGCGTCATTTGAGTTTTTGGACTTTTGGTCAGCTTTGAGGCATTTCTGGCCCACGGTTTCTGGCCATCGGTCTGAACACTCAAAGGTGGTCACGTGCGTTGCTGATGACTGGTTGCTAAGCGTCTTTACAGGCACTCTCCTACGCATCTCATGACTGTCCGGCACGGAAGGGCATTATTTCTAAGAGTATCCACCAATTCCCTGTGACATGCACGGGCATTTCTCCCATGGAAAATGGCAGTTTGGATTATGAACGCTGCTCGAAACGGGTTACATTTACCTCGTACAGTGGTAGTCGGATAACTAATTCCACATTGCTCTCTGTGTTAATAGAGACTCACTTGATGACAGCACACCCTACTGCAGCATTTCTTTCTGCGACAAATGAAATTGTGCGATTCGGCGACATTTCTGTAAATAGAAAAAATTACCATGGATTCAGCCCCAACCCTCGTAATATTTACGACATGAAACAAATGTTCCCTACAGAAATCCTGAGAATTTGATTTCTTCACTCAGAAATTGTAATGTCACCTGTTGTACTACATAATTCAGGGTTCTTGTGACACCTATCAGCGCCAAAGATCACTTTACACCATGCCTCGGCCGATTGTTCGTTAGTGATTCCGAAAGTCAACTACTGTGGTCCGTAAGTGTAGTGAGTGTTTTTTTCTCGGGAGGGGCGGTGGTCTTCTCCCCTGTATGGTGAGATTCGGCACCGACCTACCGTCGGATTTTCCCTAATCAGGAATGGGGGAAACCACGGGAAACTACCGATCAGAGCAGCCTGCCGCTAGAATTCCCCTCCAGAAAGCGACTGAATTTGACCTATCCAACAAGCTAGTGTCGAAAATCCTGCCACCGTCGGGATTCGAACCTAGGATCTCCTGGTCAGAGTGACTGCAGTGACATCAGTTGATGTTCTGAGCCATCTCTCCCGGTATAGTTCGGCAGATTTTGAGATGACTAAAGACCCGGTAAAGGCCCGAGAGATTTCCCGGTAAAGGACAGTGCAAACCAAAATTTGCTTGAGTTCACTTGAACGAAAGGAAGAAGCCTCAATTAAATTAGTAACATATCCAATAGCTTGAGTTGTTCATCTTAATTGGTTTTCATCAATTCTTTTACGTAATTTTTTTCTTTAGGGCATTTTAAAAACATTTTAAGTGCATTTTTGTTGATTATTTTTGGCGATGTTTTAGGTCATCAAGATCCTCCCCCTAATCATTTGTCACTAACCACCGCCTTAGGTGGCTCAGGCTAGATAGCTAGATCGAATTCGGTCGCTATATGGAAGATGCTAACGGCTGGCAATATCGAAGAAAAAGCTAGAAACTATGGTGGAAAGATCTTTCCATTCAAATTTTTTCTTTAAATCTTTGGAAGAGCTAGTACCAAATGCACCCTATTTGATGACATAAACGCCATATTTCTCTATTAATTTGTTTCTTCAAAAATTACAAAAATGTAATTTTCTTGACCTATCTCTCATGTCTGTAATATTTACATTAGAGAAAATTTCTTCACGTAATTGTATTTATGACTACATTCTCTTTAAATAATGTCAAATAAAGTTTCTTGGAAACGCAACAGTGTTCTATAAAAATGAGCTCAAAATTCCGCATTTTCAGAACCACATAAACTTCATTTTGCAAAAATGGCCCCAAATTGTTTCTTCAAAATTTTCTAGTAGATAGTCCTAATTGCACTGTTTTATATGACGTTAAGTTCATTTTGGGGTATTCTTTTGTTTCAAAAATTACACAAATGTATTTTTTTAAATACTTCTCACGCCGTTAATATTGGCATTTCCATCAATTTGTATGCATTATTACATTTGTGAGTAGAAGTGCTTCAAATGACTTCAAATTAACTTTTTCGAAAACTCAATAGCATTCCGAGAAAAAGAGCATCACACTTCGCATTTACAGTAAAGCTTAATCTCCATTTTCTCAAAAATAGCTACGAATTTCTCAATGAAAACTTCTATTTAGGACGAGTTTCTACTTTTCTTTAATATTCTTGAAGTAATAATTCGGTTGTACTACTAGGAAAACAAAAAGTTGAGAAATTGTCAAAAAATGTACTTTGGAGACGATAGATAGCAGCTGGTCACAGATGCTGCAAGACAAAGCCAGGCTACTCCAAAGAAATTAGAAAAATTTGATAAGAGAAAGTCTACGCCATTCTGTAGCATCTCTAGTTTAATTTGGAAACTTTCCAGAATTGAAAGATATGAGTCAAGGCGGCGCAAAGTTAAATTCCCCGATATGTCCAAAAATGTGCTAACTGCTTTCAAAAATCAAAAGCTAGGCCGTATTTGGATCTTTTCTTCTACTATTTCTATTATTATTATTATTATTATTATTATTATTATTATTATTATTATTATTACAAATCGTATACTATATGTGAGGTGATAGTGATCAAATAGGCACATGACACCCAAGCATTTCTAGGAATTAATTGCGCCCGAGTAGATACAAAGATTAGGTAGCGCTGCCCTAATCCTTCTATAAAATCATCTGACACGCTACTGTTTGTGAGATGCATGTAATTGAGAAACTGGATCTCTACACCAGAAAATGGTAAAAGCACCGAGATGGAACCAAGGGATACCATAGCCAAATATATAAATTGTGGGAATGTTGACATGATTGTGATGTCATATTGCTGATGTGGTGTGTGAAATATGTAAAGGTGTGAGACCTAGATAGATGTATGCGATGTTACGTGCTCTTCACTTGGTACCGCCGAGGCTCTGGAAGATCTTTAAGCGCTGATAGCGGCTGGGAAGAGAGAAAGCTAGCCCAGACTGAAGAGAATAGGAAACCACTAGGTACTATATCATGTTTGTGTGCGCCATTTTGTCGCACCAGTAGTTACTTAAGTTACGGAGTAGAGAAAAGTAATGCTGCGCGAAAAAATGGGAAATTTTCGGCAGAAAAATAAGGCCATGGTGTCGAAAAAGTGGATAAATCCAGTTGCCAAATTTAGAGAAAAATCCTCTACACGTGGTATAGCTTGAATCCATGTTTTGTGGGTCCTTGATAGCGAAAAAACGAATGACGACAAAAAAAGAATATCCGTTCGTCCGTATGTGGACAAAGCTAAAGGTTAAACCGTTCAGCGGATTTTCTCCAAAATTGATATTCTCCAATCGATCTGGCTGATGTCGCGGCCTCTTGAATTAGAAATTGATATTTTAACTATAATAGAGGAACTATAAGGAAGATCTATAGAGGCATTACCTTAGTAAATTCGTCATACATCTACTAAAATTATTAACAGCAGATTTACAACTCTTCTAGACAATAAATTGTTAGAAGAACAAAGTGCATTTAGACAGGGAAGATCGTGTATAGATAATGTATTCTCCATTAACTTGCTTATACAGAAGAGGGTAGAATTTAATCAGGAAACATATATCGCTTTTAAAGATTATGAGAAAGCATAGGACATGGTGCATCGACATAAATATAAAAGAAGCATTCCACTCCATTTAATTGAAGTAATCAAATCTTTATACCACCGAACTATAAATGTGTTGAATTTAAATGGAAAATTATTCGAAGTATTCAAAATCAATCGAGGTGTTAGACAAGGTTGTAGCCTATCACCAAGTTTATTTAATAACCAAAACCACTCTAAGTACACTATTATTTGCAGACGATCGGATAATTATGCAAGAAAGTGAGGATCAGTTGCAGAGGGCTCTCTATAAAATTAATAACATGTAAACGATATAACTTGAGAATCTCAACTCAGGAAACCAAAGTAATGGCGTTTATAGGAAAACTTCCTATACGAAGTAAAACAATAAATAATAAAATAAAAGCGACCACTATTGGAGTTAACGTTATGGTAACTGTGAAGATGAAACGAAATGGTGATGATAAGGGGTGCAAGGACGAACACAAATACAACCATGCCCGAGGCAGGACTCGAACCCGCGACCCTTCGGTCCGAGATCACTACGACACTACTGCCTAAGCAATCTCAAACACCGGGTCGGCGAGAATACATGTTTACAATGCACACTTACCTTCTTCTGTAATGTTTGTAGAGTTTTGGATGGGTTTTCGCAGATAATATCATGACTCAGTCGGAAATGTACAATCGCAAAATACGTGGAACGGACTGTGAGTTAGTCGATGAAGAAAGTACGAGTAGTACTAAGTTATTCCCTGTGATTTCAATTATCTGATGTGATGTCTCTTCTTGTATATTTCAAATTTCTCTCTTTTTAACGTTTCAAATATTTTGTTCACGGTACTGTGTTTTCATGGGCGTTGTGGACGGCATTCACTTGGCAGTGTTTTCCGTTGTTCTGAATGAAATCTGTAATTGTGATATGTTTTTATACAACTAACCTTCTTATTGAGAAGTACCTCAGCTTTCGCGAGGAAGATCTGAAAAAAAAACGATTCCTGATTATAATTACATGCTTGTCAACTGCATCATTGCGTAGATCATTTAACATATATTTGCTGAGTTCTACCTTGATACGCTTGCATCGAGTTCTATAACTTAAAATGTACTGTGAATTATCAATATTTATTTAAAGTGATACATATCGTAATAATAATAATAATAATAATAATAATAATAATAATAATAATAATGATGATGATGTAACTAGCTCTGATCTTTCTGAATGTGTAGGCAGAAAATAATGATAGCCCAATTTAAATATCGATTCGTGCATAAATTGAGAATTAAACGTTAAAGATACAATTATTACATGTAGAAAATGTAGGTTACATAATAAATATAATATTAGAATTCGTTAGTCGAGTTTCGTTGAAGGGAAATCCCCCGGGAAGCAAGCAACAAGAATGCGTGACTTGTAAATGTAGATGCTAAGCTTCCGCCGTTACGCTGCCTAAGCACAGCTCGCTCCGATGTCTTAGTCATCTTGATAAACCTTGAAACGAATGTTTTGCAGCTGAATCGCTTCGTAAGACGGTGATGTGACCCGATCTAGTTCCGCACGTGTATTAAATAACAATTCGTCCAATTGTCTTGTTTTGAAACACAGTAGATAAGTACCGTTTGAAAGTTCCAGCTGACAGAATATTTTCAGTGCACAACTCATCACTTTCCTCCTTCCTATGTTATGTTCCGCCTGAACTTTCTACTTGAGAAACACCTGCTAGGCGGTCTGTTGTGTTTGCTGCATACATGAAACTACAGTCGACTCCAGTTATAGTGAACTTCAGGGGACTAACATTTTTGGTTCACTTTATCCGATGTCAAAATTAAATATTTTTTCCCCATAACGATTGATTTTATTATTTAACAGATAAAGCAAAATATATTAAGAGCACAAACTGAAAATTTCAATATCTTTATTTGTTCTTAAAAAGTCAATTATTTTCAATTGTTTGCTTCATACTTTTTAGTAATTTCTCTAAATCCTTCTCCAGAGTTCCTGCTCTCTCCTTACATGATTCTGCACTGTTGGAACACAGTCTCACTCTCCGAAGGCCCTATTTATTCTAATAACATACGAGACACTTTTGTTAGCGGGATGGCGCAAGTGGCTATCGAAACCGATAACTTTTCTGCTCGGCACAGCTGATATCGCTAGGCTATGGCAGTCGCGTACTTCCTATCGCCTACGTAGAACTCAACGCGTTTTATCTCGTGGAATATCAAGTAACACTAAGATTGAAACTGAAGCAAGCAATTGCCCGTTGCCACCTCCAGTTGTAGCACATGTAGGACACGACCTTTGATTCTTCAGTGAAACTGAGTGGCTTAAGGTCATCGGTAAGGTGCACATTTGGGTCCGCTACCTTCACCTCAGAGGAGACTTCATCGATTATGACCTTTGACCGATTTTTTTCAAGCTGTCTAGTGTTGGAATTTGTGACACTGAGGCGATGTATTCTTTCCCAGAAGGGAATTAATTTCCAGGTCGTTGTATTTCCTATAACCGAGATTCACTATAACCGACGTTCAGGTTCACTATAACCGAATCTTCTTATGCTTATTTGTATTGTAAGTGAAACGGGACCAGTTTACCGAGGGTTCATTATATCCGAGTTCACTATAATCGGAGTCGACTGTACTTAATCTACACGGGAAAGAATCGTGTCCTTTCCTTTGAATGTGAGCGGCAAGATATTCCTTTTTTAAATATTATCTTAAATAAAAATTATGTCGGGTGAAAATCCACTTTCCAAAGTCTAAAAAACTGTTTAAAAAGCAAACAAAATATTATGGATTATTAATTAAAATTACTTTTAGTCTAACTAGTCTAGTAAGTACTTTTAGTCTTACTACTTAGTAAGTACTTAAGTAGTCTTCTGAAGACTCCGCCATGCGCTGTGAATGATGTGGAGTAAACCGTCAGGACCCTCATAATGAGAAAATTCTTTGATTCCGTTTCATTGCTGAAGCAGCCTTCACGTTATCGTACACATATCCCACGGTGTAAGCCGATCATCCACCCATTTTGCTCATTAGGACTGAAGATCGAAACGTTTGCGCGTGTGATTACAGAGAAGGCTCGCGAACAATAAAATGCAGGGTAGGCAAGACGAATTGCAGAACAGTGGCGGATCCAGGAGGTAATACTCTCCTCGTTCCAATATTCTTTGTACCTTTACTCAAGTAAAGGTACAAATGTAAATGTAATTTTTTTTATGTAAAAAAAATTCACACTGACATGCTTCTGTCATAGGTCACAACAGTTACCTTATAATGACAAGGGCTAATTGACTGTTAGCTAAGGAAAGGGGGTTGAGAAACTCGCTGAGAGGGATTGGGACTTCTACAACCTAAGATCTTCACATCCAAGTGAAACTCACTCACTAACACTTAACCTAATTTATTATGATTCATTACATGTGCACACATGAAGAGGGCTGGAGACCCTCATGAAATATACATAAGTACCAAATACATTCTCCACCTTACCGTCACGAAGAAAGGGCTCATTGAGTCAAGATAGTCTCGTCGAGTAGCGAAATCTCGTCAGGCAGCAAGTCAGCAGCGTCGAGCGACCTGAGGGCTGTGACAAGAGGGCTGTCAGAGCTCAGAGCTAAGAGAGCGTTTCTGGGGACCGTCATAGGGTTTTATGAGTTCGGGTGACTCGATGGGCGTGCCGTGTGCAGACACTAGTGCAAAACAAGACGTCATCCTCGATCGCAGGGATCGGTCTACCGCAGCGACCATCCTGTTATTGAGCTGGACCAGCCATGGGCGCAACCCAAAGGACGCCAGAGTGTCGCACCGCAGATATCCGGTCTTACAAGTCCTGCACTTGTTTGCGCACTTCGCATAACGTAACACAATTCTCAAATACTTTTGCACAATCAATAATTGACTACTGTGGCAACACATTGATTGCAACCATTTTCACAGATTCTTAAGAATGATTCCCATTAAACCCGCGCAGACATCTTTCCAAGAAATCGAATTTATTTTACAAATTACGAGGTCAAAGGTCACTTTTTCTTGAAGAAATTTATGTGGTAAAGGGCGAACTGTAAGTCCCCCTCCCCCTGAAGTACTTTCTGGATACGCCTCTATTACAGGACTCTGTGGATTTGTGCAAGAAAGGCCAATGTCAATATTCAAAGTTTTACAGAATGGGTGGTTTTCTCACACCACGAAATGACCGAACAATCATAGGCCAATGTAAATATCGATGAAATAAGGAGATAGATCGACTTTTTACTTTGTTTTTTCTTGCACTGAAAAAACGTTTTTAATTAAATTTTATTTTCAATTGATAGAGTACAACATTCAGCCATAAGGCTCTTCAGTTGAGTGGCCGAGCAACTTTGTACTAGCAAACTGCGAAGAGGTTACTTCTTGTCACCTCCCAAATAGTGATTTTATTAAGCTATGCCTTCAACCAAGGTTATTATGAGGAAATTTCGTTAGAGAGCGATGACAGAGTTAAGAGGAAATGCGATTGGAGAGGCAGGTAAATATGAGAAATGTTCTTACCTTATCTAATGTCGGAGAGGTATTGAAGGAAGATGTGAAATGGGAGTCTGTTTCTTAGGCGAGAGGGTGGGGGTTCATCAATTCATATTTCGAAAGTGACTGGTCTTTGTTCATGGTTTAAATTATTGAAGAAATTATGTGACAGTTTCGTAATAAAGGAAGTAATCGGTTCTATTGCAAGATCATTGTTCAGTGTCTTATTGCTGACAAACCAGGGGACAGTTACTATTTGACATTCTTAAGATTTTGTCTTGAAAGATTCCTAGCTTATTTAATGTGGTTGGGGCTGCTGAAATCCATACACGAAATGTATAAGATAATATTGGACGGAGAATGGATTTGTAAATGTAATTTGTTAATGCGGAATGAATTTTTAAAGAAGAGTTGCGGTTGAGAATCGGATGTAAAATAGCTAACTTTCTGTTGGCTTCAATTACTTTGGACGATATGTGACTGCCAATTTAATCTTGTGTCCATGAGAAAGCCGAGATAAGGAATAGATGAATTTAGAGGAGACCAAGGTATGGTAGAAGAGTCCGGAGAGCGAGGGAAGACAGGATAACTTAAGGTGAATCCTTTGGCTATTGATTTATTTTGATTTTCGATAATTTTGACCACTTTTCTATGTTTTTAGGTGACATTAATTTCTCGACATTGTGTGTTTAAGTTTCGGTTTGTGAAGAGTAAAGTATCATCTGCAAAGAGAGCTGTGTTAACTGTATTACTGGTAGGAATATCTGCAACGTACAAATTAAACAAGAAAGGAGATAATGGGATCCTTGTGGAACACCAGCAAGACCAGCCCGAGGTGAAAAAATGAAAGAGTTAAGACGTACAGAGAAGTGCGATTGAATAGAAAACTTGATATAATATTATAGAGATATAATATCACACTCGGTCAAACGCCTGGGCGACGTCTAGGAAAACTGTAAGTAGGAGAAAACCAGATTGAAATGAAAAGTGAATTTGTTCTGTTAATCTTAATAACTGATGAGCTGTTAAGTGGTTTTCTCTGAAGACAAATGGGGAAAGAAGGAAGTTGGTATCAAGAAAGAATTTTTTAGTCTTTTTAATACAAATTTTTCGAACATTTTTGACAAACTTGGAATTAAACTTATTGATTATTGATAATAACCGATTATGAAATGTATGCCAATTTATTTTGTAAGTAGATAAATGCGGTGGGGAATCAGGTAATGAACTGATTAACTTGGAAGTTGTAATCACTGGGTTATGATCCGAGTCTAGTTTGTAGATAGAATACGAATAAAGCGCAATGTTTAAACTTGTTACCGCAATATCTCATATATCGTGAAGATAATTCGCATTAAAAGGAAAATATGTAGGATCAGTTGAAGCAATATTCTCGAAATTTGAGTGCTTTGCGGGATTTAAGAGAAATGTTCCGGCTGGTTGATTTAGTCTACATCCCCAAAAGTCTGTTTTGTTTTTAGATCGCCAAATAAGATAATAGAGATATTTAGCTTGAAAATGTATTGAAAACGTGTTGCAGTCATTTGTTTATTAGGCGGCTTATGTGCTGAAATTATTATTACATTATTACTACTTTGAAGATTAATTGTTACTGCTATTATTTCTAGCCTTAATGTTAATGGAAAAGATGATGTCCAGTCACCTTGAACTGTGAAAGGTTCGGAAGACATTAAATGAGTTTTGGTTAAGCATGCTATGTCAATCTCGTGTGAAACCAGAAAATATTTTAATTCAGAATGTTTATTGAGAATATCTCGACAGTTACAGTTTTAAAAATGTTAGATTCTTAAAACATGGTGCTTTAAACATGATTCCGGAAAATAGAGATAAGAATTGAGGTTTTAATATTTTCAATTAAAGTAGAGAGGAACGATTAAATTAAATGACTAAAGATGTTAACCATGTGGATAGTAGGGAACTCTCTTAGGTTAAAATTTCCGTCAGAATTGTTAGCTGATCTATTTGATGGAGCATTATTAACATTGAGATAGGAGGGGGAATTTTGTGGATGAGTTGAGAGATGAAAATTAGGAATATTATTAGTGGCAATTAGGTGAGGAAACTCCCTAGCTTAATAAGAAAAATAATAATAATAATAATAATAATAATAATAATAATAATAATAATAATAATTATTATTATTATATAATAAATATAATAATAATCATAATAATAATTATTATTATTATTGGCTGAAGATGGATTTTTTGTTCCCTTACCATTTTTGTTTAATTTAGATTTTACATTTTTGTCATAGTATGAACAAACACTATCTAAATTTGCTCTGTGACCATTTGTTTCGCAATTAATGCATACTGGTATAAAGTTACTGAGTTCCTTACAGTCTTTAATGAAATGATTGCCAGTACAAATAGCACAGTGATTTTTTCTATTGCAATGGTTTTTGGTATTATTATAGTCTTGGCGTCTTGAACATCGAATTGGCCCTGGGTGACGTTTTCGCTGTTCGACACGAACAACTGCATGGCACAATCTATTTAATTTGAATATACCTTGCCACCTATTTTCTTTCACAATTACCACAGAAATGACAGGGCTTGGCTGACCTTCTTTATTATGAAGTCTCTTCACTTTCACAACTTGAAAGTTTTTCGATATAAGTTATGCGAGAATTTGATCTTCAATAAAGGATTGATGAACACTTTTTATTAGAAAAAATATTTTTTTGGATAATGGGTCTGCATAAGTATGGAAGAATTTGTTGTGAGTATTTAGTACATTCACTAACAGTCTATAGTATTCACTGTATTCGGTTTGAATTTTATCCGTGCCAAATTTTAACTCGGTTGAAAATTCACTTTTTAGGGTTTTTAAGAAATCGTAAATTCCGATGAGATTGTCAATGTTATACACAAAAACTGGGGGAGGGACCGTATTGATTTTCTCACAGTCTCTTAGATTTTGTAAGGGGCTAAAACTATTGCTAGTGGGAATTGAATATTCAGAGCTGGCTCATTTGAGTCACTGTTACTGCGCTGTCTCTAGGACGAATGAACTACAGGTGAAGGAATATTAGTGAATGTACTTGCCTGAGAAGTTAATATACCGTCACTAACTGTTGAAGCAGAGTTAATATTTCCGTTGGAGGACGTTCCACTTTGTAGAAAGAATTCTGCACCAGTTGAGACGTGATATTGGCCATTTGCATGGAGATCCATGTTTTGGGAGAAACCCAAGCCAGTCTTGAAGTTAAAATAACTAGAGACCCGACTGGCTGGCCCACGCCAGCACATGAAGTCGGGTCTGTAGTTATTTTAACTTCAAGACTTATGACACTGCTACACATAGACACTTATCACACACACGCACACACACAACACTGAATAGTTTGAAAATATAGTTTACACAATCACAGACAAAAGGCAGAACGACACTTTGCTCTTTGAAGACCGAGCCCTGACTGGTTTGATCTCTCCGGTGCTAACGAAAGCGACTGCTGAAAACGAAGTAAAAGAAAGAGCTTTAAAGCACACATAGGCCATTCAAAAGGAAAATCACTAAAAACTTACTGACACTCACTGACATTGGACCTTCTTACACCAAGCCACAAAATTATTTGTTTGCATATTTCTCGCCAGTACGATGTACAATCGTACTCAAAGCAGGAGCATTTTATCTATTGTCCAAAAATTGCCGTCTATTAATATCGTTAAGCCAGGAAAATGTGTAGGGTCTACGTAATATTACGTACAGTCCAAATATTAACATAAATACAGATTTAAATTTGAAAATATAAAGAAAAAAATAATCCTCAAAGTATTAATTTAAATATGAAATAATATATTTACAGACAAAAAGCTGTTTGAGCCTTGTAAATTGCATTATGTGTTTAATGTTTTAAACTAGTACTTATTTATCACAAGAGGCATTGCTTATCTTCCCTACCTCAAGGAGTTGCCATTGGTTATTTACGTATTAAGGGACGTACATTTACATGCAATAAAATATTTGTTACGAAGATGTGTGTTTCTTATTTTGTATTTTTCTTTAGACATTTGTATATCAGTGTTCATCAAAATAAATGCATGAAATGTTAGGAAACATTTTGCCCTCCCAATCATCAAGTTTTAAAATTTGTCTGTCCCGCAGTATCATTAAAACAAGTTGATGTTACGTTTTGCGATAATCCTCCACATAATACTTACCATTTTCTAATGCATGATTGATTATTGGATCCACCCTGGACTTAGTGAAGTTGCCGCAAATCATCATGACGATATGAATTTGTGAGAAGTAATTATATTTTCGGGGAATTTCAAATTTGTAGAATAAACCCGTTTCTTTGAAAGCTGACATGGTATCAAGCATGGGACCTACTCATATTATTGCACCATTTCCCGGTGTCGGAAGCGAAACCGTCCAATTTTACACAATGGCCTGTCAACTGAATTCCCAAATGATATCTTGGTTTAACCCGGCAACGCCATGGCGTACTTCCCCTTGGTACAGGGATCTAATAAAGAGTTGCTTAGTAAGGTGTTTCTAATTCGTAATGGCACGCGACCACAAGAACAGTATGTTATCTATCGAAACAAAAAGTTGAATGCAATGTTATCTTATTATATTTTACATGATAAAGGTGATTCGATCGCATTTTCCACTTTCAGTTCTCTTGTCTGTTTGGCGAAGAAAAGACTGGATTGGGAGGGCCGAAAAACGACCAAAAAAGGTCTTTACCAACGAAATAAACTATATTCTTATCACATCTAGTTTGATCCTTTTTATTTATGTTGTAAAAGCCCGGATTATTTATTTAATTAAAATTGCAGCTAAAAAGAAAGGTATAAAAAATTTCACCATTATTAACATTACAAATCTAAACAAGAAGCCATGGCCCTCTGTGTGAAATATACGAAAATTTCTAACTGTAGTAAGTGCGCCTTGGTTCGTAATAAAATGTTTAAGGCAGATGATAAAATTGAATACTACGTTTTCATTAATTCAGGAACTGAAGTCACTAGATACATAAATAAGATCAGCGTGCGAGATATTATTGATTTATTTTTATCTGTTCTTTAAACGCGCATTGTCCAAGGTTCTCTCTATCTTCGGTTCGGGATTGTTGAACAGTGGAGTTTGCATAGGTTCTCAGGTTGCAAAGGTGATTATTTTCATCTTTGACATCGTAATGTACGCGCAGGGCAGCCAGGGGGCCGAGGACGCTCTGAATATTTTGAAAGGGCCTCGTCACCTTACGTAATAAAACATTTTATTTCCTTCAATATGTTCAGTCCTTGATTTCGCCCTTTTTGAACCTGACAATTCAGGGAATACATTTGTAGAAGGGACTCCAAGCCATCTGGTAACCCTGTAAATGGTTCAACGTAAAATCAATTGTATATATTAAGTGTATGATTCAAATAATAATTTCATTCTCCTTGTACCAGAATGTTTTATTTATTTTCTAGTAAAATATGGAATCATATATAAATTAAAAAAGTTTAATGGAAAAGAGAGCCCAGAAACATAGCCGGCTCCACTTTTAGACTACGCGCACCTCTCTTTGTCATACTAATATAGGACGTTCGTGTGCATCATGTAGGACAGGATCCCGTGCGGAACGGCGGAGGGTGATTCCCGGGCTGTTTTTCCAGCGCGCGTCACAGCGCGTGAACGCCCAGAGTGCCGTGTCTTGGCCCTGCGGAAGCGATCGCCTGATCTCCGAAGCTCGCGGTCCGTTGAGGGTCGCGCATCACGGCCTGCGGTCCCTGCCATCTACCTCTTTTCCTTGTTCGCCCGCCAAGGCCGACCGGTCTCCCAGACAGACGCGAATCGCCGCGCCACCGCTACCGTCACAGAACCTGTTCTCGCGTCGAGATGTTGTACGGTAGTAATGAAAGCAAATAAAATCGTTCATGTACTGTGTTACGAGTTATCTGACAAATGGATAAATCACTTTCGCTGGTTTATCACCACGATTTTGCGCGATTACTGGTATTTCAGGGGAATTATTGTCTGGTATTAAGTTTATTTTAATGTCTCCTTGTCTTCTTTCCGGCCATTCGCCTGTCCTTCAGGTTGTTTTTTCACGTCTTCGAGACTTTAGACCAGTGAGGTCCTTTGACCAAATTCCTTTTATTTTCCTGAAGTTAGCAAATATGTAGAGTCTTTTATTTAATTTCTTTTTGTGATTTAATTTCTTCAATTGAACAAAATGTATTACAGTTATCCTATGCCGTTGTGCTATGTTAGATTCACATAAACACTGAAAAATTAATACATTTGGTGTGTATTTCGAGAGAGCATATATCTTTCTCAGTCCGTATTGTTCCAAAGAGAACATCCTTCATAAATATCGAGAGAAACTGATAAGAATGATGTAATGAAGCAGTGACAAAATAGTCGTCTGAACATGTGCACCAAAAAGATTCATAAATCTGACACCGACCTCCAAATCTCACGTAGATACGTTGGAGATAAATAAAAATATCCCATTCTCATTACAATATTTTATTTAGTTATTAATATATTACACTATTACATTTGTCCATTATAATAATGCACATCTTCATTACTCAGCGTGGTTTCTGAGTAAGAATATTCCATAGATACCGGAAGATTAGTACAACATTGTGTCTAAGTATAATTGTACGTCGAGACATACGAAATGAATTTAATTCAATAAAAAATATTAGTAAACTGAAAGAAATATACCATTGAAGCGATTTTTAGAAGCACAAGTTTTTTCACAATTCCGAATGTTTGTATCAGCCTCGACATGGCCATAATTCTGAAAATGAATGCGCGGAATCTTGTTTAATAACATTATCCTTGAACTATATTTTCTTTGCAGCAAAACACAAAGTTTTCCTCCTCCAAGATGTTCGTATCTTCGAAATAATTGAACGTCCTGACAGCACCTCTGTCGACATAAACAACGCTGGCTTGCGATTTACAGGAGGAAATTCCCCACTTAAGCTCTCTCTAGCTCTATTTTCTCTATGAAACAAGATACATGATCATCGTCGTTAGAGAATCGAGGCAAAAACGTCGGATCGGTCTCTTGGTTAGTGCAATAACTATCCTGCCTTCACTTTTCCGCTGGTGGCTCTGGAGCTGAGGGAAAGGATCTGCAGAAGCGCGGAGGGGAGGTCCGGGGGCTTCAGGAGGCGAGGAGGTGGAGGGGCGGCGCGGTATATATGAGAACACGGGGCGCCCGTGTCTAGTCGGTGTGCGGCGTTGGGCAGTGGTGTGCAACCATGGAGACCATACGGGTTCTGGTGTTACTGGCGTGGGCTGCAGTGCTAGTAGCGGCTGTGAGTTCTGTTTGCTAATTTTCGTCTTCCACTGTGCTTCATCATACAAGAAAATACATACCTCTTGTGAAACTTAATTGTTACGAGTGTATCGAATAGTGACGCGAAGCTTACTATTCCTTCCAGTGAAACAAAATATAGTTTTTTATTAATGCAATTTAAGAGACGAATGGTTATTCTCTATTAACACCGCACTAAGGAAGGTTAAATGTTCTTATTAGACAACTTCTGTTGTTTTTTGACACTTCACGCGAGTACCGCTATTATAATTAAACGTACGTTTAATTAGTTCAACTTAAAATATTACTCTGAAACACCAATGTTCATTTTATAAATTTCAATAATAAAATATTCAGGTTTATTTTATTTCAATAATAAATGTTATAATATCTTTGCCTTTCCGAAGTTTAACACTATTGTTTTTCACAAGTTCTAAATAAATTGTGTTTTCGTCGCAAAAAAATGGAATTAAGGAAAAATTTTCTTACAGAGAGGTTAGGATTAGAAAGAGGAATTATAAAGACAACCATCAAATAGGAATTTTGTTTACTCATGAAAACTTAAAGTAGGCATGCACTTTTTATAACTGGCTGGTAAATTAATTCATCGGGAGATCGGTATAGCATGAAAAACTAACAGAAAACAAATTAAAAGTTTAAAAAATATATTAACACATGAATTTTATTTGCATGTAGCAACGGCGAGATGAAATTAGTAATCGAGCAAATCTGCAGTATTTGTTCGATCGCCCGGTAGAGCCCATTTACTACGCGAAAGGAGAGAATGAAGATGTGATCTTTAGAGTTCCAGATGACTACGTGGTGAGTAGAAGAGTTTTTAACTTCCTAAAGTGCTACACAAACTATCACTTTAATAGAATTAGTTCATTTCTCAAAAATATAAAAATGCACGTCTTTAATATGAGAAAATAAATGGCTTAAAAACTTATATTTATGTACACACATTCCTCAATTTTTTTAAAATTTTAATTCTTTACGCATTTTTTGAATCTTAATATTCACTGAAAATGTTTCCTTTGTAAATATTGATGAATTTTTCGCTAATATACAAATGTGCATTGTAAATTACCAATACATTCACGATATCCCCCCCGAATATGACCGCGCTAATTAAACACTTCGAATATTATAATCTTTAGAAACGGTAGATAATTTTCTCAAAACGTCCTCCTAAGATCATATTAGAATTTTATGACTGAGGACAAAATTCTCATTCTGCGAAAAACAATTGTTAATTGTAGTCATTACAATAATGATAATAACAAAAGTGTATGATATAACTTACATATTTTATACTTTTCGTTCGTTGTAACCACTTCAGTGTCAATTTTTTTTTTTTTTAGTGTACGCACGATTCAATGACTATCTGATACCACGTGTCATACGTTAAAATCCCTGCCGCTTCTGCCCAAGATACCATACCACACTCCATTGTACTGTTTTTCTCATTAAAACTGTCCTCTTTGGGTTCAGTATTAGCCACGAATCTGCGTGTATTACAATGCTCACCTTCCTCCTTTTACATCCCCTCACATTGAAGCAAATCAATTCCTCATATAAAGAGGACAACAACGAGGTACACTTTCGATTTCTGTATACGTACCAGTCTATTTTACCCAAGTACTTTCTACTCTCGTACTTCGCAAGTTAAACGTCAATAAACACACACACGCAAGAAGTTTCTAATCATAGCTTACTTCCTCTACTCCTTGATCTACTATTTATTGTAATATTTAAAAGTTTCTTCGCATTACTCATGTCTTTCAAGAGATCGCTTTATTTTCACAGCCTCGGAGGTACAAGTCAAAAGCCAATGAACTGACGAATCGTTTCGGAGACAGTACCCCAATCAACGTTCCTCGCATCAATGTCCCAGATATTTCGCTCCCTATGCAGCTGGGTCGCAGAGATCAGTTCTCATTATTCATCCCTTACCATAGGCGTATGGCTCGGCGACTCGTTGAAATCTTTCTGGGTGAGTAACTATTGATATTTGCCATTAAAGGCCTCGCTACGTTTTCCTAGAGGGAGTACAAGCAGGCCAAGTTTCGACAATAGTGTTTACCCGAATGAAGCAGCCATTCTTTAAAAAGTTTTCAATGGATTCATTTTCACTTTCTTGCTTTACTTCATAAGAAGAGAAAGTATTGTAATCCTGCGTCGGGATTCAGTGATTTTTTTTTTCGACAGCAAAATAGCCCCGGCCCCGTTCTTGCTAACGAAAAACTGTATATTTCTTGTTCCTACATGTAGTAAATTACTTGCTCTAACATGCGATGTAGTCAGAATCAGTTCTCTAATCAGGGTCTTCAATACCGAAAAATACATTGACGGAAAAACGTCTGTCGGTTATGTGGTCAACACTAGTGCATAAACGTTCTGTCGATTTTCTCCGAAATTAATATTCTCCGACCGATTTGAAATAATTCAAGGTTTCACAAGTTTGAAACGGATATTTCGATGTTTAGGGGTACTTTACATGAAGTCTCAAAACACTTTAAAACTTTTCTCAAAAATATCTCCAGGTTGTTTTTAATAAACTATGTACTTGTATATCGTAAAGAACTCTAAATGGCGTGGGTCTAATTTTTGTTAAAATCCTCAATTTTTCTAAAATTGTGAAAGTTCAAAATTTGTTCGTCATTTTCTCACAACTACAATATTGAAGATAGAGATGATTTTTCCTGAAGGAAATATGTTCTTTATAAAAAGATCTTTAAATAGTAAAAAGTCTTTTACAATTCGAGAATGGGGGTTTTCTCCTAATTTTGCGCGAAATTTAGACAATTTTTTAAACAATTTTCACAAAAATAGCTCCACTATTTTGTAGCCCTAGTACGTATGACGGTAAAAAATGTGCTGGTCACATTTTCAGCGAACTCTGTATTTTTGAAAATTGCAAAATATTAACATTCCAAAAGTACAATTTTGAAGGTAAAGATATTTGTCGTAGATAAAATCTTTTTTTAAAAATTTATTTCTATCTGCTCGACCAGATGGTCCTACAGAGTTGTGAATACACATACATAATTCTTGGAAAACTTCCTAAGTTTATTGTCTTATTGAGGTGTAAAACCACAAAGAAAGACAAAAATTTTATGTTTTATGGTGAGGTGAGAAAGGAAGATAGTTTGAGTTTGATATTGTTAAGGTCTGGAGGGGGTGTTAAGTAAAATGTTATGTGAGGACTTGTGGGGAGATTTGAATCAGGGGGGGTCTGAAAATATCTTTGGGAAAACGAGATTTTATTCTGTTCGGAGTATTGGCTTGTTGGCCAAGGTGAAAAAAGGAAGTGCTTGGGCAAGATGGAAGAAGTGTATAAAATTTAGAGGATAAGCTTATTAAATAGTCTGAGATGTAAGGCATTTGAAGTTCACGATGAATTTGACTGTTAGGGATGAACCAGGGTGCGTTAAGAAGTCTGCGAAGGCATTTATTTTAAAAAACTTGAATTTTGTTAGTATTGCTAGGAGCAGTGTTTAACCAGGCAGGGCATGCATATGTTAGTGTGGGTCTTATAATACTTTTATATAGTAGTAATTTGGTTTCAAGTTTTAGTGAAGATGTCGGATTTATGAGTGGATACAATTTAGAAGCTTTTGCTGTAGCTTTTTGTATGTTAGATTTGATGTGATCTTTCCAGGTTAGTCGTCTATCAATTAATATTCCTAGGTATTTGGCAGGGGTAGAGTTGTCTAGCCAGGATAGATGAGTGTTATTGATAGTCAATGGAGGTGAATTTGTTGGTTTTCTGAGAGTAAAGATTTTTGCTTGAGATTTAGCTGGATTGATTTCTAATCGCCATTTATAAAACCAAGTATTTAAACTATGAAGAAATGATTGGACTTGATCAGACGCTAAAAGTATGTCTTCGTGAGAAGAATAGACTACTGTATCATCTGCAAATAGGGATATGTTGGCATCAGGCATAGTAGGATGGTCTGAGGTATAGATGTTGAATAATGTGGGAGCAAGAACTGAGCCTTGAGGAACGCCTGCAAGTATATTATGAGTATTTGAAAAGGTCTGATTGACTTTAACTTGGAAAGTTCTGTTTCTTAGATAGCTGGAGATGATTTTATAGAGGAATTCTGGAGTACCTAATTGCTGAAGTTTGAATAGAAGTCCAATGTGCCATAATGTGGCATAAGAGATGTGCCATAATGTGGCATAATGTGGTCCAATGTGGCATAAGAGATGTGAGAACTTGTGTTACCACCTGTGTTATAATATTAGTGATAAGAATTTCAATGTTGGTAGTACTATTGTTATTATTATTGATTATATTGTTGTTTCTAGGCCACTGATTAGATGTGGGATTTGCTGCACTGAAGTTGGGATTGTTGGGCCTGCTTGGTAGTGATGGGAAGTGATTATTATTTAATTGGATGTTGTTACTACTTGTGGGAGATGAATGAGTGGGGGGAGAATGATGATGGGAGAAGTTTTTAGGCTGAGGTGTTTTATTAGAATTATGAAAATTGCGGAAGTTTTGGTTAGTTTAGCAGATAATTCTTTATATATTGGGCATCCTTTATAGTTAGCTGTGTGGTGTTGTAAACAGTTAACACAGGTGGGCAGTGTTCCTTGTTTAGGGAGTTTGCATTCAGAGTAATGGTGTTTTCCTAAACATCTCACACATCTTGGACTTAGCCCACAGTTGGCTTGTGTATGACCATAATTTTGACACTTTTTGCATTGTATGGGACCTATGGTATTATTTCTTATGTTTACTCTGATTTTAAAAGAGAATAAGTCTTTGAGGTTTAAGATTGTTCTACCTATTTCATCATCTATTAAGTCTATTGCTACTATGGGCATGGGTGTCTTATCTTTTCTATATAAGTAGATAAAATCTGTTCTAAAAATTAGATCTTTAAAAAATATTATGTACAATGCTTTAAAAAATATGCAGTTTTCGCGTTAATTTCTGCTTGAAGTTAGTGGAATCCATAAAATAACATTTTCTGAAATTCTTTCTTTAAATGTTTTACAATAGGTTTTCCTAAAGACGCTCAAAAATGACGCAAGTCTCATTCTTGTTGAACTCACTGAATTTTCCGAAAATTGTGTAAGTTATAAATAATGCGGAAAATGTATAGTAAAACTAGTTTTGTTTTGTTTTTATCAATTAGTGACGTTGAAAAATGGGTCGAGTAATCTGTCACGAATCATGATCCAATTCTCTCCACATTCTCCCCGGCGTTATTATTAATAGATATTGAAAATGAACTTATAAATTCCATAAAGGTAAGTGTACATTTCAACATTCTCCGACCTATAATACTCCATGTGCGTTGTGAGATACACAGAAGCGCAATTGATTGGCTCTGATACAGAAGTAATGTTGAGAAGGGAGCGTTGGATAGTCACAAAACATCTTAGTACCTTGAGATTGAATGTTACACATATTGAGACAATATTTATGGATTGTGAAATACATAAGTTCAGTTTTGCCCATAACCCTGTATTCATGTGAATGATGATCTGGCCTCATGAGTGAACATTCCAAGTCACAGTAGTGGACCTTCAGAGATGTCGCAAGGAAGTACAGATCTGACTGTCTTCACTATAACCACTTAAACCACTTAAGTGCACGAATAATGCGATTTTAATCAGTATTCTTGTGATACTCTACTCTGAACCATACGCTATACTTGGTGAATTTTATTATATGGTGTACTAAAATCTATTACTTATTACATCTATTACTTATAAAATCTATTACTTATTACATATTAAATTACTTACTATACTTACTATACTTATTACATAATCTATTACTTACTATATATTAAATTATCTATTACTTATAAAATCAATATACTTATTACACAATCATTTAATATTCTCGTTCGATATCTCCAAAAGATAACTCGGTTTCGTAATGATTTTTACTTCTCCAAAAATAAGTAGAGCTTAATTACTTTTATAGATAAATCAGAAAGATATTCAGTATTCTTAGGGTGATTTAGGGTGATTGGTAGTTCTGTACAGTTTCCTAATAAAGTTTCAAACGATAGAAAACTGAATGAAAACGTATTCACTTGAGTAAACATTCAAATACGGTACAAATAGAAGAACAACATATTCGAGGTAATGCTGAAATCGTGATATGCAACGTGTAGACATTATAAATTGTCCCTGCTTCTGGAGCGAACTAATTTACTTCTTAGGGGATATCAATGCAGGTTAAAGCCAGAAACCATGCAACGGTTCTGGACACATTCAATAAAGGCGGTCATTTGCCGAATATTCTCTCTCGTTCTCGTAAGCGAGAAAGGCTGAACGAGAATGGTGCCCACGAGAATCTCGTGCAACGAGAACGCATTCTCGAGAGCGAGAAGACTCGATAATCTCGCAGCCAGAGCTATCAGACATAGGGCCCAGTCAACGGTCTTTCGCAGACACCAACACGAGCTCGTTCGCTGACCTTGGACCTCACGTCCGGGCGCAGAGCTTGGCGACATGTGATACAGTGTTGAAAATTTATCGAATTTCTCGGTATAAATCTTGTCCTTTCTAGTAGCGATACAGAATGGAGAAACGTGTCTTCTTACCCATAAATGAGTCTTCCCACGCATCCCGAACTTCCTTCTTGCACGACTGTGTTTATCACAAAATACGATTCTTTGCTTAAATTTGACCGTATCACTAACATTCGCGAAAATAGTTTCCTTATTCTGCACCATAATTATAACTAAAACTGTATTAAAAATTGACAATGAACGCTAGTAGACATATTAACTATTCTTAGGCGAGGAAATAGAAGCGTAATGTTTCATTCAAAATTAATGATTGAAACATGTTTAATTTACACCCATGTATTATTTAAGAAATTTCATTAAGAAAAAATATTAATAGTACTATATAATATTAATAAATATTTTAAAATATTAATACTAATTAAATTTTAAAAATTGCATTAAATTTGTGTAAATTAATTTATTATTTTATTATTTTGTTTGTTAACTTATAAATTTATTTAAATTAAACATTAATTTTAATTAAAAAGTAAAAATGTTAATATTAATAAACTCTTTTATTAATTAATAATGTTAGTATAAATTTCTTAATATTAATGAAGAGAGACTCTTCTCGAAGTGGGTTCCTCCAGATGTTTTTTACAATGTAAGCTACCCGCCTACCAGGGAATCCTTACCCATATGCGATGTTAATGACTAATAATAATAGTAGTAATGATAGTAGTAATGATAATTTAGTTTCATACAAATTTTCTCAATGTTTACAGTTAATAATGACACAATACCTTAATATAATACCTTACTAATAATAATTAATGCAATACCTTACAATAATGACACAAACCCTTAATATAAACTAGGAAAATGACATTTTAATTTAGCCGTATTTATTAATGTATAATTAAGATTTAATAGTGAAATGAAGTAAAATAACATCATTTTTTAACAATTAACAAAACTGGGACTGTAAGCCTGAACGCTTCTATCATATCGAGGTGTCAAAGCTCCCTCAGTTCACCGTAGGAGGGGTCGGGGAGAGAAGAAACGGTCCTACGCCTACGGCGCGGCGCATACGTTGACAGTCTCTCCACGTGCGAAATACGAAGATAGACTTAAGTCCTCTCTCAGGTCAGATGGGAGATAGCTTGATGAAGGACACTAAGAAAAGGTTCTCTTCAATGGAATCAATAATTACTATTTCATATTTCAATTTTTACGAAGTTTAAATTATGTGAGATTTTCTATGTAAACATACAAAGAATGCAAAACGTAAACACCGTAACACAAAACATTTACAATGAAACCGAAAACAAATTTAATTTTTGTTTAGCCAGTACAGTGTTTTACTTTTGTGGATTTTATAGATAAATATGCTACTTTGAATTTATTGTCTTCTACTGACAATTTTCAAAATTATGTTCACCTTTTTAACAGGCGTTTGATCTAAAAACAAAATTATAAAAATGAACATACAGTAATTTTTTAAATAAATTATGATACGGATGGAAAATATAGAATAAAAGTATTATCGATAATAATAAATAAATAACGACTTTAAAATATTAAGTTTTGATTTAAAATTCTCGGGGTAAAATATATTCCAGTTCAATAACGTTTGAGGTGTAATATTCGGATTCGAGTGTCCTGCAAGTGATAATTAGGTTTGAGGGCGACTGATGAAATGAGAAATAATTAACATAAACATTTAAAGTAGATGAATTGAACGCTGCTGTTCAGTTATAGTATAAAGAAAATGTATAACATTTTGATAGTAAAATAAATGTTTGTATTTGGATTTAAATACTTTCTACAAATACAGACTTCTGATTATACTATAGAGCCAACATGAAATCCTCTAGATCTCTGAAATTCTCTAATGTAACTCCTTATCACTTCCAGACACTCTTCAACTATCTACGCATCACTTCAACGAATATAGGTTACTAATAAAAAATGTCTGAATACGCAAAATGAGAAGAATATATCCTTCGTCTTCATTTTCTTTGCTTTCGACAAGTTTCTTTTTACCTCTAATTATTAATTTGTCAAAGCATCTTCCATTGAGGCCTGGAAAGATATTAGGATGTTTCCTATTATGCTTTCTTTTTGGGAAGAGCTCAACAACGGTGAACGACGACAGCGTTTGACGATCAAATATTTGACTATAACAATGACCCATGCAAATCTTATTCAGTATTTCATGAAAGTTTACCAGGACCTATTTGTAACTTATTAGTGTATGTAGTTACAAGACCGCAACTGAAGATTTGTTGACTAAGAAGTTCAAACTTCTAGTCCTGACGGCTAATTTAGGCTAACAGCTAAGAATTTGGACGATATCACATTCTCTATGCATCTGTGAATGCCAACTGGTCCGACCGGTAGTTTCCATTATTTTCCATCAATTCTGGACGGACGCCAGAGCATCACCTTAAACCACACAAACATCGCGTGCCCCCTTCGCCGAATCTCCATTGATTGATTGAATAGTGATTTCGGGTGCGTGAGCTGCTAAGTTCATTAGTCCTGTAAGTGTAGTGCATACTTTTATCGCGGAAGGTGACGATGATGTTCCCTCGCGGGATAGCAAGATCTGGTGCTGTAATCCGTCGGCTCGCGGGATTTTTCCCTAAGCAGGTATTTCCCACCAGCGGGGCACCGCCCCAGTCGGGACAAGCTCTAAGCTCGCCAGTGGTCTTTCGATGTGTGTTTTAAGTGTAGTGCACGTAAGTGTATGTGTGTGGGTAAGTAAGGTGTGAGGATAAGATAAAGAAGAGGAAGGAAAGATCGCTGTCCGTGGCCCGTTTGTTAGGGTACTTCTCCGGCATTCGCCTGGTGTTAATCGGAGAAACCACGGAAAACTACCGATCAGAGCAACCGGCCGCTAGAATTATCTTCCAGACAGCAGATGAATTTGAGCTCGCTATGTAACGTCGAAAATCATGCCACCGTCGGGACTCGAATCCTAGGACCTCCCGGTCAGAGGCATTACAATGACATCAGTTGATTCCCTGAGCGACCCAAACCGGTCCGAATCTCGAATTGTATGTAGAAAGGAGAGACGCTAATGACTGGGTTTCTCTCCTTGTAGGAATGCGCTCGTACGAGGACTTCGTGTCAGCGGGCGTGTTCTGCCGCGAGCGCATCAACCCGTTCCTCTTCTCTTACGCGATGAGCATCGCCATCCTGCACCGGAACGACACCCAGGGTGCCCAGCTCCCGCTCTTCGCCAGCCGCTTCCCAGAAAAGTTCTTCGACGGCTCCATATTCTCCAAAGCCCGCGAAGAGGCTAACTTGGTTAACACCGGCGAGCGGGTGAGTAGTCCATGGTAGCCCTGAACTTTTTCACGACGCGCGCGGCGTCGGGGCTTCCCGCTGAGTGACTTTCCTTCTCCGAAGGTTACATCAGACGTCGTGTGTGTGTGTTGCAGGCTAAGTAAACAAATTGCCCGCGACGTTTCTTTTATTTGGCTCAGTCCGGTCTTTGAGACGCAAGGTCTGCTGAATCACTCCTCTGAATGTCGGTTGGATATGATGGAATACTGTGAGCAAGCGGGTTTGAAAATGTTTTTCAGATATCTTTCTGCGAATTTCCTGCATACAAAACGAATGTTCTATGAACGAACAAATAGCCTTTTTCCAAGTTAGCTGTTGCATTACGTAACATTTCTTTGAGAGGTAACCACGGTAATTGCAAGCAATGAAGGGTAAACGTGCCTCGTGGAAAACGAAGGAATAAATATGAAATGCTTTTACATGTCTCCTTTTTATTGCAATTTTTGTAGCCTAGTGTTAAATTACATTTTTTCATTACATTGAACGAAATGCATCACATAAATTACAAAAATTTTGGTTTTAATTTTTTGCCTGACAAAGCATACCAACAAAAACTAATTAATATAATTTATATATAATTTATTTTATAAGGTGCTTATTTATTCTAATTCTAAAAGCATATGGTAAATTAAGTCACAATAATTAGGCTTGGTGACTGTCATCTTGAAGTTTAATTAAGTACGTACATAATTAGAAATGTACGAATAGATAATAAAATATATTTTAGTATTTTATTATTTGATTTAAATTGAATTTTGGGGTGACAGTAACATCATCATATTCATTAATTGAGAACTGCAATTTCCTGTATTATTTTTATTGTCTACAATATTATATAAGTAAATTTATTCAAGAAAGTAAATGAACTAGTTCCTACTGCCAAGAGAAAGTCGTGCAGTCTTTCATTATAATTATGCTTTGGTAAGGAATTCATTGCAGATGAAGGTTCAAATTGTTCTCCGTTTTCACTGAGGATGTTGAGTAGTGTTGCTCTCACCTTAATTAAACGATATTTGGATAACAAAATAATTTATTTGGATATTGGACGACTATAATTGATTTCTGTGTTTAGGCTTCTGATTACCAATTTCAACAATCGCGCAAAATTCTGAGGTACTAGTGGAAGCTGCTGGTACAGTTGATGCTGCAGCTGCTTTTATATTCATTACTGCTCTTGATTTACAGTCATGTTCGGCATGCCTGAAAATTTCATGGTTCATGCATATTGAGATAATATTAATACGATCAATTTATTTGAAGTCCTTAATCTATACCTATTCTACAGATTCGCCGTGGATGCTATCAAATCGATTCAACCGCATTGATATCGTTGTTAGGAATAATGAAACACACATTCATATTAAATAAACATGATTAATTTAGAATAAGCGTCACATTTAGTATATACCATTTAATTAAATCCCAGACTGGTTTACTTTGCAAAATCGTGTTGTAAGATTAATCCGAATGATTAGAGTGCTAATGAGAGTGCTTTAATTTTAGTATACACTTCAAGTAAAGCTAATTTTCATATAGTGAGAAATAATTTCCTTACCAGACATTGACTACAGTTTTTCATCTAACAGCTTTATACAACATACAGCATCACATACACTATCGTCATGTTAAAGCGGATTCATTTTACTAATCTGCGAATACGAACATTTATCTGTGAACGGCGTGCATTTGTCGTTGCTTCTCCGGGTCAACGGACGGATGGAGCCGGAGCGTGAAACGCGGGGCCGTCTGGCCCCGGTCCGCACGCGTGACACCGTCTCTGATTCACCCGGCAGATCCCCCTGGAAATCCCGCTGGACTACACCGCCACCAACCTGGAGCCCGAGCATCGCGTGGCCTACTTCCGGGAGGACGTGGGCATCAACCTCTGCCATTGGCACTGGCACCTCGTCTACCCGTTCAGCGGCCCCCCGGCCGTCGTGCGCAAGGACCGCAGAGGAGAGCTCTTCTACTACTTTCATCAGCAGATCATCGCCAGGTAACGACTTTTTTATTAGGGTCTCTACCGGATGAGGCAGCTTGCCATTAACACTTCTTCGGATCACTGCTGATAAACTGGAGATCCTAGGCTCAGCGGTATGCTAGGCTCGCCACAAACGACATATTAACAACTCGCGAAATAATAACAATTTATTATAATTTACTAGATAGTCTCAAAGATATATGAATTTATTGAAAATGTAAAAAAATAAAAGCAACTTGTAAAATGATAAGTAAGCGAATGTCATCACAAAAAGTATTGTCCTACCTCAAATTAGAAATTATTTAAAATGAAAAGATAGTTGATCATTTCAGGTAAAAAATACACATCACAGTCTTCTCCTAAGTTAGATAAACAAATGCTTATGTAATTTTGTTGAGAATACCTTCATTACTACACAGCGGTTTGCTTACTATTTATCTTCATCTATAACCTTCAAGAGGTTGTGCTTAGTAAGACGAAGTGCTGAAAATATTTCCATGTATTGCCGAAGGATTCAGATACAAATGATGAAAAACGAAAATTTGTGAATTAATGGAAGTGAGGTCTTTATTACGACAGTCCTGTAACACACACGGCCCTGCGTTTGCACCCGACCTCACCAGTCCACCGACAGAATTGCAGTGAACTCGCTGTTTGCAAGTGACTCCCGACCTGACTTCCCCAAGCTCGAAGTGTTGGAAATGCGCACAACGTTCCAATGACAATGCTGCGACTAAATTAGAAAAATACAAAAAACACTTACGGGAATTTACGGTTGTGCGGCCAAAACGGTAAAGGAATTATTTATTGATAATATTATGAGAAACATACTGGCGTGTTTTGATCCATTTGGAATGACACGGCCTGTATTTCAATTCTATTTTTACTACCTTGCTGTATTGAATACCGGCACTTAGTTTTATTAACTTCATTCTAATTCTCAACAATAAAATGCGCTTTTACAAGAGCAGTTCAAACATTTTTACTAAGAAGCGGATGTGTTTCATAAATTTAAGAGTTTGTAATGAAGAAACAATATCATAGTCATAGTAATGTTTGAGATTGTTAAACAGAAACGTCCAATATGGGCACATTAAGCAAGAGCACATCAGGTTTCATGTAACATCAGTGACATTGCAATACACGGTATATTCAACCAAAAGTGTTTCTAAGAGATCAGCTCTTTTAATATATCATCTCTTTTAATAGACCTTATATCATGTTGAGAATGTTTCAATTTATATTTGGCCTATTCTTTTGTATTACAAACAAGAATATTTAGTAAAATTTTGTTAAAAAAAACACATTCTATTGTAGTTAATTTTCAATTATTGAAAATACCTGAACGAATAAAAAATTTCTAGGTCTCCCAATCCAGTCAAACATCAAATGTAATGTACATATAACAGAGTTGAACACTCAATTAAGTTCATTACGACGATCGCGAGAGGGTCGCTATGTCACAAATAAACAACCGGCGTTAAGAATAATTTTCGTTAGGTTGAAATGATAGAGCAGAGGCGGAATAAGCATTGTTTTGAGAGACAAAAGACAAGATATAAAATTCAGATGCTTCCCAGATTTTAGATGAACATTCATTCGCTCGAGCAATGCGGTGATGAGCTGGTCGGCTCTTGATATATTTTACCAGCTCGAGGAAAGACTGTAATTGACAGTTGTATAAAATTAACTATCGTTTCTTGTGTTAGGATAGAGCGTTCTTGTAGGAAGTAAATACGGGTCTAAGCGTCCACCCGAGACGCAGATGAGGGAAGTCACGCATTATAATAGTATCGCCGGGATAATTTGGAACCAGATCACGGACATTAGGGGAGGACTTCATCCAGAAGCAAGATTCTGCTGCGTCGACGGAGAAAGTTCTACGGGGTGCCATCGAACGAAGAAGTGAAGAGCGCGCGAAGAACCACGAATGAATAACAAGGTTTTATAACTATCGTAATATAGAGGAAACTGGTCATGACTAAAGATCAATTCATTTTTGATTATCAATATAATAAATTGCGGTGATGAGCACTAATTTGTTAAGTTGAAAGAAAGCTGATTATCCCTGATATACCCTTTCCCCCTTCAGTATATGATTATAATCAGAAAATTATCATTGTTCGTTACTTTCAATCCAGCATTTTAATAAGAATTTCAGATTCCTCGGCACTCCGTACGGATGGCAGATTGAATAATTGGTTGCAGAGTAACTAGCAACAATTATGAAGCTCGAACCCCAATTAACTGAGCTAGCACAACATAACTTTGGAATTAGGGATATTTAAATTACGTAGGAATTATTAGGTTTTAAGTGTAACCTTTTCCTGGCGTCCAAATCAGAAATAATTATGTTTCAAAATGTCGTTCCAAGTGGGGATTGTTTTTAAATAGAAAGACGGGGCTTCTTTCAAATTGGCAACAGTCAACGTCGGGCATGTTGCAATATATACCGGCATATATATACATTGAAATGTCTAAATTAATTACTAAATATATGTTAATTATAACCAATTTCCGAATTTATAAACACTTTGGGCGCCAGGAAGAGGTTACACATGAATTCCTGATTATCTATTACTGTCTTCGGATATATTACAAATAAATGTAAATCCCGCTAGCTCGGTCGACGGGTTCATATGAAATAATTGTTGCTACTTATTCCACAACCAATTACTCCATCTGTCATCCCTACAGAGTGGCGAGGAATCTGAAAATAATTCTAAAATGTCTACTCTAGGATTGCACGTAATGGAAAATTAGAATCGGCTTTCTTTCAATTTATGAATTATAATTTATTACGCATGCCAAAAGTTACCAGATTATGATTGATTATTACAAGTTATTGTTAGGTCATGACAATTTTTCTCGTTATTGCAATAAGTGTTATAGAACCTTTTATGCTTTCTTGCCTCTTCGCCCGCACGTCGCTCGATGTTGCCACGTAGAGTAGACCAGTCTTCCTTCTTGTCGATGTCCACGATGATCAGGGACCAATTTGAAACTTCCTCCAACCACTTCACAAACACTGCCTATACTCTATCTTGCGCCTCAGGTGGGCAGCCATTTTAAACTGATTACTTTCCCAGGTCGAATTAATATGACAATTTACAATTCACTGGTAAAATTTCTGAGTCATCTTGTAACTCCACCGCGAAAATATTTTAAGTTCACTTTCCAGTTCACTCATGAAAATATTATAAATCCGAGTTTGATCCGAATTAAGTTAAAGTTCAATGTTCACTCTCACGAAATATCACAAGTCCCGATTTGATAATTAACCTCAAGAAAAACCGCACAAGCGATCCGCTCACCACTGACACGAGTCGTAATGCCCTAATTCCCAATCTGTTCCATTCTTCAAAGCTCGCGATGTTTATCTCTCTATTCTTTCTTTTGCGTTGCTACGGTGTACCCTCTGCGTATCTGCACCATAGAAACCCACGTCTCAGGACGAACTCGCGTTGCTACGGGGTCATCTGCGTATCTGTACCATAGAAACCCACGTCTTTTGCAATATCTGCAACATTTTGACCTATATTTTCCTAAATACAATGTTCCTCTTTTAACTCAAAGAATACTCTTTTCCCTCATTCTCTCTCCCTTTTTCCATCTCTCTTTCCTCCTCGCTTTTCCCTCCCTCTTTTTTCCTGATTTCTCTTTTCCCCTCTCTCCTTTTCTATCTCTTCTTTTCCTTTCTATTTCTCACTTTCTCTCTCTCCTCCTCCTCTCTCTCTCTTCTCCTTCTCTCTCTTCTCCTTCTCTCTCTCTCTCTCTTCTCCTTCTCTCTCTTCTCCTTCTCTCTCTCTCTCTCTCTTCTCCTTCTCTCTCTCTCTCTCTCTCTCTTCTCCTTCTCTCTCTCTCTCTCTCCTCTTCTCCTTCTCTCTCTCTCTCTCTCTCTCTCTTCTCCCTTCTCTCTCTCTCTCTCTCTCTCTTCTCCTTCTCTCTCTCTCTCTCTCTCTCTCTTCTCCTTCTCTCTCTCTCTCTCTCTCTCTTCTCCTTCTCTCTCTCTCTCTCTCTCTCTCTCTCTTCTCCTTCTCTCTCTCTCTCTCTCTCTCTTCTCCTTCTCTCTCTCTCTCTCTCTCTCTCTCTTCTCCTTCTCTCTCTCTCTCTCTTCTCCTTCTCTCTCTCTCTCTCTCTCTTCTCCTTCTCTCTCTCTCTCTCTCTCTCTCTCTCTTCTCCTTCTCTCTCTCTCTCTCTCTCTTCTCTCTTTTTTCTCCTCTCTTTTTTCTCCTCTCTTTTTTCTCCTCTCTTTTTTCTCCTCTCTTTTTTCTCCTCTCTTTTTTCTCCTCTCTTTTTTCTCCTCTCTTTTTTCTCCTCTCTTTTTTCTTCTCTCTTTTTTCTCCTCCTCTCTCTCTCTCTCTCTCTCTCTCTCTTTTTTCTTCTCTCTTTTTTCTCCTTCTCTCTCTCTCTCTCTCTCTTTTTTCTTCTCTCTTTTTTCTCCTTCTCTCTCTCTCTCTCTCTTTTCTTCTCTTTTCTCCTCTCTCTCTCTCTCTCTCTCTCTCTCTTTTCTTCTCTCTTTTTTCTCCTTCTCTCTCTCTCTCTCTCTCTTTTTTCTTCTCTCTTT
>BLKR01000414.1:520640-536852 GCA_011170035.1 Teleogryllus occipitalis
TATTATTATTTTATATTATGGTTGGTGAGAATGTTTTATTGTACTTCAGTTGCAATGGTTCATTCAATAAAGAATTGAACGGACCATAGTAAGCACTGGTATCACTCCAAAAGGGACATAAGACTATCCCTCTCTGACAAGTGCAACTAGCACTTAGAGAAGGTAAGGAGTGTACTCTGTAATGTGATGAAAACTGTTTTCTTGTTATTGTTGTTTGTTGTTTTGAAGGTAATGGTACTAGTTGTTTGATTTTCTTTTGTTGTATACACTGTACACTGTATTGGGGTTTTGATGATAAACAAATTCAAAATTCAATAATTAGTATTATTTATTAGTATAATTTATTTATTAGTATTATTTATTACTTAGTATTATTGATTTAAAGATTTTCTTATTTCAAATATTTATAGTTAAAATGTTGTAAAGGGGTTCTGAAACTCAAGAATGTGAACGCAGATGATTTTCTCCCCAATACGTCACGAAGTTTTTACTGTTTTTTGACTAAATAAATACAAATAAAACGGTTGCTCAGGTATCATCTCGTTAAATAAATCACTCCAAATGCAGCAACCATGTGATTACATGAACATTCAATGTAAAAAGCTCCTAACAATATTTCAGAATTAAATTGACACAGTCGTTAGTACGAAGATGTTTCTCATCGCTCGGAGAAATGTGCAGTGACTGGCAACATCGGCTACGCTGCGCAAGCTGCGTACTGAGACGGAACGTCTCGAGTACCCCTACAAGGTCCTATGACGCAACTTCTGTGAAGCAAGATGTGTTTACATTAGGACGCATTCAGAAGTGGACTAGAAATGCTCGAGAAGCTTTAGCCAGTCTGGGTATGAGTAGAATGGACCAACATATCGTCGAGTCGTCGCATCGATTTCTCTCGCTTTCCGCATACACAATGTCTCCATAACAATGCCAGTCGCACAATATGAAATTTCTGGTGATCAATAGAAGTTCGCGGGAAGTGTTGTCAGGATACTTCCTTCCTTCTAGTTTCCCCTCCTCATCTTTTGCGATTCTATAATTTTCTACTCGGGTACGGGCGACGACTACCTAGAACTGGTTGGGTACGAACTGCGGCCATTACGCAGTATCTTCAGTTCAATTGAGAAATAATTGTATGTCAATACGATAACTTGGAAGACATGTGATTCCTCTAAAAATTTCAAAGTAATGTTCGTGAAAATATCTTGGAAACGATTTATTCAAGAGCATCCTCCTCGATTCGTGATCTGTCGTACAGAATTAGGCAGGAAATCAGCAGTTTCGTTGTTCCACCTGCTTCAATTTTTTAAAATTTCCATAAAATTTCGTCCTACTTCAAGCGGTTTGTTCTGTTGTAATTCTTCACTAACGTTTGCTCATTTGTGATTCATGGTTACATTTAAAATTTCAATTGGCACATTTCTGTAACTAATTTACTCATATTATTCTTATAATTTGTAAATAATAATCCCCAAATGAAGCGACATAAAGCAAATTTTGAAGTCCTTTCAACCAGCTGGAGATTTTTTAGTCATTTGTACGTATTTCAGAGGCAAAATATGTAAGATTATTTTCAATGTTATTACTGAACACAAGGAAGTTCGAAACATTAATATCAAAGCCCAGACATAACGGCTAATTTCACCATTGTAAATTTAATAATGTAAGCAGTGACTTCCATCAATATTTTAATCACACTACGTGTAATTTGAATGGACATAACTCCGACTTATAGTGCCTTTTCACAAAGTCTCCGTATTGTTATATTCGTATGTTCAATATGCCAAATACAGAAACCCCATTGTAAAAGGTCGATTCTGGTGTCGCTATCCGAATTGCTTTACTACGCTCCGTGAAGTCACAGAGGTTAAGTAACTCGACTCTCCGCGGGTTCCAAGGTTGGTGACCATCTAGGAACCCTGGGGATCCAACGGTTCTGAGCCCCCGGCCGAAGGGATAAAAGGCAACGACTCCCTACAACAGACGATCACTGACTAGGTTAAAGGAGACACTAACTTTTACTATTATTTACCCCAAATCCCTTCCCTTGCAATCTTTAGGCTCGCAAAAATCCTAACAACGCCAGAATAAAAAACCGTTATCCCTACAATATATTCCTAAAAACCTTCTCCGAATTCGAACCCAAATAGAGGACCCAATCTCAACTTTTTGTTAGATTTAAGTTTTAGAAGTAAGTTTTAAATATAATTTAGCACATAAGCTTTTTAAACGTATATAAAGTTGGAGACTTAAACTGCCCTACATAAACCTTCATACAACCAACATAATCAATAAAAAAAGGTTAAAAGAGGATTACTCTACAGTTCCGTACAACTCGAGTAAAGGGCTTGTAGAATGTTACGTAAAGGTAACAGACCTGAACAAAAACAAACTTGGCTTCGGTTGCAGGTACAACTTCGAGCGCTTCAGCAACCGCTTGGGGCGAGTGCAGCGTCTCCTCAACTGGAGGGACCCCATCGAGGAAGGCTACTTCCCTAAGTTGGACAGCCTGGTTTCCAGTCGTGTGTGGCCCCCACGCCATGCTGGAGCGAAACTTTCGGTTTGTAACTCGCGGCACAGGCCTATTTTATCTACGGCATTGTGTTAATGGTTGATTTTCGTATTTACGATATTTACTTTTAAAAAGGGGTTTAATAGTTGTTTTTGTTTACTTGTACCGATAAAGCTTTTAAGCTTTTACATATCTAAGCTTTTATGTTTCATAATAGCGTCAGTGCATTTGTCATTTCTAAAAGAGAACAAACTGTTATAATATTTTTTGCTAATATCGAAGGCGGTTATAATGTTTAGAAGAGAGATGTTTGTTAATGCACATATTAACACTCAATGGGCTAATCGTTATTACAAATATTAAATATATTAGCAATCGATCTGTGATTATCGTATATAAGTAAACTTTTAATATGATATAATGATAAAACAACCATCATTAATTCGAATGAGTCACAACGAATATAAAATTACTTCCAATATCGGAAGAAGAGAAATCATACATATACCAAAAATATCTGAAGTTGAATTGTCATTCATTTGGGACACTAAAACAGTATACAATCGATCCATAAATTTGGAAAGATGGCATTAGTATGAAAAAAACGTTTTTTAAATATCGCTGTAACGTAGATGTCTACCTTACTTTCTAGATCAATGTGATAAATTATCTTAGCTGAAACAGTTGAAATTATTACATGTTATTGTTATTTTGCTGGAATCGTATTGTATAATTACTAATTATAGTTTTCCTTGTACCATAAACACCTAAAGTGTGAAACCCTTCATTTAAAATAAATATCATTTTTAATCCAAGTTTTTATTAAAATATTATTTTCTGTTATTATTAACAAAAAACAGAATGGTTTTTGGGTTCTTTCATTTCGGAACCTCAGTTGGTACAGAGGGAACTAGATACTAATGTTCTTCAGAAAGAACATGACCTAGTTGAAACGGAACTAAGGAAATAAATACATGGACACCCTATTGTGCAGGACATCAATCGCGAGGACATGCAGATCACCTTCGACATCCAAGACCTCGAGCGCTGGCGAGACCGTATCTACGAGGCCATTCACAGCGGCCGCGTACAGGCGGTGAGTATATGCCTGTGCAAATGGGAGACCTCTATACAAGTCGCCGCTCGTTCAGTGAGATGACTAATGTGTGAGCTTGTCAGGGTCTAGTTGGGAAATAGGCTCAGTGAGTTCACGATTGTGGTGAAGGACCAGTAAAAGAGAGAATGACCCAGAAAGGAAACAGCCGCAGTTTGAGCTCCTTCCGTTGCTTTACTGTCAACGAAATATCCCAACGAAAATTGAGAATAAACAAATAATTAAGCAACAGTTGCGTAGAATAAATACTACTGCATTCCTCGAGCCTGTTACTTGGTTTGGGAAGATTTGTCTAAGGGAGATCACGATTTTCAATACAGGGGACCTTTTTTGAATACCGAGCCATAAGGAACTTCGAAGTGCCCCACTTCATGTATCTAGATAGTTTGTAGACATTAGTTGTTGTTTTTTTCATTTTATTTATTCTGTGAAATTACGAGAACATTTAAATTCTTGATAATCGCTTGTATCGCTCTATTGTAAATTGTTTGTATCGTATTTTGTTCCTACGATAAACTGTAAAAAATTTAAATATATTTCCAAGTTAGTGATGCTAATTATTTACTCTGAAAATTGGCCTACATACGATCAGAAACCATTTTTTCATAGATAAAAAGTTTACAATTGCACATTAATAATTTATTTTATCTGACACGTTAATCAATTTATATATTTGCCAGTGGCCTCAAGCAGCAAAAGTTCTGTTCCTGGTTAACTAACGAAACTACAGACGCCTCTCACATCGCTGGAAGCGTTTTTGTAAATTTTGTTAATATAACACTAATTTAAAGTTTTTGTAAAATAGTGTCATAATCTAATTCTTTGAAAAATAGCAAACGTCATATCACTGGATAAATAGATGTATTTTTGAGAAGTTGCGATAAAAGGGGAAAAAGACTGACGAATATTTTCATTGCAGGAAAATGGACAAAACATGCAACTAGATGCGCGATCAGGAATCGACATTTTAGGAAATATGATTGAAGCCAGCGCCATTTCAGTCAATACGAATCTGTACGGGGATATGCACAACTTGGGTCACGTAGCCATCGCTTTATGTCACGACCCCGATCACAGGCATTTGGTGAGTACAAGTGCTTATTACGAATGAGAATGAAACGTTTGATTGCTTCTTGAACTTTGTTATTATACCTTCTTCATTATTTGCAGGAAACATTCAGCGTCATGGGAGACTCCACAACTGCGATGAGAGACCCAGTGTTCTACCGTTGGCACGCGATGATTGACGACATCTTCCAAGAGCATAAGCGAACACTCGCTCCTTACACAGTGCAAGAGGTATTACTGAATAAGATTGAAGTATTAAACTTTTTTTCTTTTTCAAGATGTTTTCATTATCTTCCAATCTGAAGAGATTTCACACCTTTCGTCGCACACTAGCAATGGCACACGACTTATATAGTGCCAGGAGGGCATGTTCAGAGGTATTTTTTACATAATGTAACTATTAATACATCTGCAAATTAATTGATTGTCGCGGTGGTGAAATAATATTTAATTTTAAATAATACTGCCGTTTTGAGTCGGCCAAAAATTTTCTGACGTTTCTTTCATTCACTCCTTAATATTTAGGCGTACTATTTATTGTATTCGTGCAGAGTTCTTTACAGAAGAGAAAAATAATGGTTTTGATGCTAACTTTTTCAAATGCAGCTGCTTTATTATATTTAGTAGTTCATACAGCACTTCAAATTCAGTATCAAGAAGTAAGTAAATATTATTTCATTTGGAATTGTGTGTTTGAGAAAATTTGGCTTCTCTCCCATTTTTTCCTCTTTAAACGAAGCGAAAGTGCCTACGTTTGTAATTACTTCTTCCGTCTGGTCCGTCCGGGCGGTAATAATCATGTTTCCGACTATTTTGTCTGCGTTTTCACCACAGCCGACAAGTAAGTAGTATCCGCACACTATTCTCTCTTCCGTAGTAATTCCAACACTTACGAAACTATTTCATTCATTCTATTGTTCAGTGTGGGTAGATAAAACCTAGAAACTGCTTCCGGGGACGTTTTATTCCAAACCTTTGTTTTACAATATCGGGAGTAATTTTTTAGTAACCCCACCAATGACAGATGCTGTCGTCTTTTCAGTGATGTGCAGTCTTAAAAGAGAAAATTATACCAAAAAAGTATGAAAATAAGAAATTAATCTATAAAGTAATCCTAAAATTAAAAAAATAATAACTCGTGAGACTACATGAGTGTCAACACGTTTTGATTTTTCACGAAACTTGAGTAAATGAAAAAATATACACAATAAAAATGCATATTTTTTGAGAGATATGATGAGCATTATGTTGGCAGAAAAGATGATCTTAACCCAAGATTTGATTATCACCAGTGACCGATATTCGATCGGTCGAGTGGCTGATTTTCGATTCTACTCGATCCAGCTCAAAGTCTCGCTCCTCTTGCAGCTGTCGTTCGACGGCATGCAAGTGACGGCTGCGGAGGTGCAGACGACCGGGGCGCGCGGCAGCAACGAGTTCAACACCTTCTGGCAGCAGAGCGACATCGACCTCTCGCGCGGCCTCGACTTCGCGCCGCGAGGCTCCGTCTTCGTGCGCATCACCCACCTGCAGCACTCGCCCTTCAGCTACCGCATCCAGGTGAGCGGGGGCCTCCGCACCGCACCGCACCGCCCCTCCCCTCCCCTCACTAGTAGGTCAGGGGCTCGGAGATTCGCCCGACTGCATCACGCGGTCAGTTTTCCCTCACCTTCGCTTCCCAGCTAAACCCTTTTCATGCTTCGTTACCTGAGAAGGCATAGCAGAATTCCATCCCGTTTCATTCATCCGGTGTATAAGAAGAAGTACGAATGTTGAATGAAGTTTGCATTCATAAGCGCATGTCCGAGTAAGATGTTCTCGCACCAGTTCAGAGAAAACCTCGGCAGAATCTTTGGAATTGTGTATGTTAAGTCAGCGACGTAAGAGGTGCTCGTGATATGTAATTTCATGTTTTGTTTCCACAAACCTTTAAGTGGTGGTTATCAAAGTTGGCAGTGCTCCAAAAGGACACGCAAATCTTTCTTAAAAACAGGAAGAAGTGGATAAAGTATAATTGATCGATGTGGTTCATGGGAAACGTAGAAATCAATCCTTGTTCTAAAGAAAAAATCTGAACGGGATGCATTTAGCCTGTGCGTTTTTCGGGAGGAATATAAACGTCTTAGAAGAAGTTGACCGCGGGTGCAGTCGGTATACGCCCTCAATGCGTAACTGCCGCGGTGTCAGGATGATTACCCATTTTGGGGTTGAATCCATTTTTTTCGAATTAAAACTTCCGAATGGGCATTTTTCCGAAAGCCATTATTACCGATATCCATCTGTTTTATCATGTATTTGTTAGAACGACCGACGACATTACGTATCAGTTAACGACCAGATGTATCTGTTACGACGCTACGTATCAGTTAACAACGAATTATCTGCAGACATACTTCTGGTCGCCGCTATTATCGGGTAAACGGGAAACTCTCTATACAAAGGTTTTTGAAGAAGCTGCGATTGAAACTTGCGCTCTAAGAATTAATATAATGCACCCACAACAAGTTTTGAGTGACTTTGAGAAAGAAAGAAATAATGCTTGTACTGCACTTCTTGAAAGCGCTATTAGATGTTGTTTCTTTAATTTTTTCATCAAGTAGAAGTTTCAAGTTAAAGTTTCTTTCATTAAGTGGAAGGGCATTTTCAAAAAGTCAATAGAACTTCGTTTCATTGGTTTTGATGTGCGACAGGTGCAAAATTCTGGAGCTGCCCGCACTGGAACTGTGAGAATCTTCATGGCACCTCGGTTCGATGAACGTGGAACCCCCCTGACTTTCCGCGAACAAAGGCTGTTTTTCATCGAAATGGACAAATTCCAATTCAACTGTAAGTGTACTATATTACTAGGCATTGCTATATTAATAATAATTAACTTTTTCAATTGCACCATGCATATGTTGTAAAAATATTTACAGAATTTACTGATAATTTTCAATTGTTTTGTTTTGATTTTAGAATTCATTAAATTAATGGTGATGTGAAAACTTAATTAACAATCAGAACATGGAACAAAACATTTGTTCTGTTAATTACTTTGCGAGCTTCCTTGTGCCAGCAGTAGACATTTTAAATGTAAATAACGTATTTGTACCTGATACTAACAATAACAACCTTGTCCATACAATTTGCAGTTCAACCTGGTGCCAATACTATTCAGCGTTTGAGTACTCAAAGTTCGTTGACAATTCCGTACGAACGAACCTTCCGAGATTTGAACTCGATTCCAACTGAGGCTGGCGACGCTCAAGATCAATTTAACTACTGTGGATGTGGGTGGCCGCAGCACATGCTCGTGCCAAAGGGATCTCAGGAGGGTCTTCAAGCTGATCTCTTTGTGATGGTCTCCAACTTCGCTGATGATAGGGTGAGAAATAAATTGCTACCTATACTGACATGTCAGAGCATGCTTCAAGGTTCGAAGAATAGTTGAGAAATTTGCATTTAACTTAATGGGTATGTCCATTCTCTCACAATTATTGATTATACATTGTGTTTATACATCATAAACATGATTGACGATTGTCACAGCAAAATTACTGCCGATTGTTGTATAAAAATATATACGAATCTGTATTTCCACCATTCCTCCCAGCACCTTCAAAGACCTGGCAACTTTGATATGAAAAAGCAATAGGAGATTTACATTGAACTTTCATTTATCGTGCTACAGAAGCAGGACATTGTTTATTATTATTGATCAGTTTTCACTCTTTTGGTGCTAAATTTCTAGTAAAATATCAGTAAATATACACACAACTCTGTATTTGCTTTTCTCTACCTTTATAAAACAAATGTTTCAGATACTAACATTTCAAATGATTCCGTTGTAATAATTTTCAATATTAATTTCAGTTTTGCAATTGGTATTTGAAAATAGAAACGAAAAATGAAGAAATTCAAAACAAAAATGTAAGATATAGGTGATTAATCACATCCTTGTATTGTATCTTCAGGTTTTTGCCATGGACATTTTACTACGTCCACCACTTTGAAATTTGATTACAATTCACAAGAGCCGCCACCACCTATGTCACCTCGAAAAGATTTTTCTTCATCGTTACTAATAGTCCTCTCGTGGCTCAGAGCGAAGTCGCTCGCCTTTCACCAAGGAGACCCGTGTTCGATTCCCGTTGATTCCCTGACAATCTCGTGTGAAAATTGTTCCAATAAAACTGTTTAGCTGGTTCACAAGGGTAAGTCCAACCTTTGTGAAGTGTCATAAACCCTACCTCTACCCTAATTCCTTCCTTATTCTGGCCGCTGGGAATTGACGCAAAAGCGCGTGGTAGAAGGCGCGTACGCGAAGATGCTACCTGGCGGTCTTCTTGACAACTGACTGCGACAAGACGTGACAGATATGACATAATATTAATGGAGAAATAATCTCGCGCTGTTATTAAGAGGATTACTCCGAAAGTGTAAATAGCTCAACGCCCCCCCCCCCAAGGGGCTGAGAGACGCATTGTGTCAATAATAGACGCAACAAATTTTTAAAAAATCAGTACTCGGTTTGGCTCACCTTCTCTCTTGGTTTTCAGGTGGATCAGCCAACGGCTGCGTCGTCTACCTGCACTGCAGGACACAGTTACTGCGGCATATTCCGACAGAACTTCCCTGATCGTAGACCCATGGGATACCCCTTCGACCGAAACCCGCGCCAAGGAGCCACGACCCTCAATCAGTTCCTCACTCCCAACATGATTGTGACTCCCGTCATAATCCGCTTCAGCGAACAAATTGTCGCACCCGGCAACTCTACCGTACGAAGATCCAGGTTTGCGATGAAATAGGTGAAACACAAATGTCTGAAATTTTCTCAATCCAATCAACCATGGATGTATTAAAAATTCACACTCGTTGGTAACACGCAAGATACAAAATAATAATGAACGAAGAAAAAGGACAAAAAAGTCAAGAAAAGTTTCAGTATTTTATTTAGAACATTAATTTTGTCACGAAAAAGAAACGTCAAAAAGTAGACGTCATTTTAATAATGCAGCTGAGCTATTTGCAGCATTACGAAAGACCATAATCTCATGATAGCAACGAAGCCATAGTTTTAATTTAAATATTCACTTCTTTATTGAACTCGATAATCTCAATAGCATGTGGAGCGAGCAGATAAGTTAAGAGGATATATTTTCATTGTCAACTCTAAAAGTATATCAAGATGACTTTAAAGGGATTTTTTTATACTTTTATATTAATATTTCAACATGTAAGCCTTACTTTGAATCGGAACAAAAGTATATGGTGTATTCAAGAGTAATGGTAAAAAAAATGTATCCTACAAGTGTCAAATATTTAGTATATCAAGAGTTAGATTGTTATCCAAATCACATAATACATAAAGATCTCTCCAGTTCATTGTAATTGCAAAAACTAGTAATAAGTTCATGGGGAACAGTGTAATTAAAAACTCTATGAGAAACAGTATGCACATTTTGAATCAGTGTACAATTTGAGGACTCTTTTCATCAAGACAAAGGAGAATTTCTTTGTATAATTTAATCAGAAAAAAATAGAACACAATGTTTGGTACTTATCACTAGTAATGTGAAGGGAATCGACAAATATAATGAACTGTAGGATTGTATTGCCTGAATAGCAACATTTAAGGCATCAGTGTGTACCTTGGATTGCAGGTTGCGTCGACATGCAAATCTTCGAAATTTTCGAAACAAGATAGATCCCAGAGTTGCATCGCTGTAATCAAAATGTGTTCTTAAAGTTTAAAAAAACTATTGTAAGACTATTAATAAATCTATAAGAAATTGTAGCAGTGTCATGGCATTTGTTTTAAGAATGTTCAACGAGAGCTGATGAACATTGGTGAAATACACACCTTTATTTTTAAGCATTGTTTTGAATTTTACAATTAATCCTAGTTCTCCCTTCTTGCAATTTCAAATTCTTTTTGATAGAAATTGTTGAAAAAGTGTCATTTATACCAATACAACTAACATTAAAAGTAAATATATGAAATTTGTTCACTTTGACAAAAATTGTAAATTCCAAAAAACGAAAAAAATTCTAAGGGTTTGAGATAATGAGTTTTAAAATTTACGATAGGTTCAACCTCTACATAAGAAATGTTGAAAAAAATATATCGCCAACATTTACTGAAGTTGCCACAGCAGTTTTTCAATTGCTGTTAATATTTAAAAAATTCACTAAGTATTATTTCTGTTTCTTTAAAAATAATAAACATTTACTAAACTGAAAAAAATTGAAACGTTTTCTATTTGATAAATCTGAATGTTTATAATAGAATCTTATCTGAATATTTATGAATTATTCTGAACTTTGGAAATCATTGCTTTAAAAGTGAAAATAGTTTCATACTGCAACCCAACTCCCAATGGTCAAGCTCTGAAATGTCCGACATAAAAAATATGTTCAACTGCGGTTAAACGTTCTAACACTATTAAACATCGATTTTTGATTTTGACAAACAAAAACGAATGATGAAACGAAGAGAAATTAGATCGCATATTTTCCACTCTCAATTTATTTAGATAGAGCGTCACTATTTGCGATATCCATTACATAAATCTCTTGAAGATCAACCATCAGGAACCTCAAGGAAATTAACGAGAAATCCAGAGTTGTAGCTGAATCTTCACCATGAAAATAACAATTTTGCTCACGCAACATGCACATTTTTTTCAACACATACATACTGTAAATACAAATTGAATACAAATACAATACAAAGTGTAAACAGAAATAATATTAGAAAAAGTGTGTAATATTATTTGGAGTAAGGTGTTTCATATCACGAAGAATAGTGTATTGCAACAAAGCCCTCTCAATCTTGACTTTGCACCGAATCCCTTCACATATCACCCTTATCATGAAAATGACTATTCCATCATTGAAGAGTTAGAGGTCAGAATAGAACCCGGGAAGTAGTGTGTTTCAAAACCCTTTGGAGACGATGTAATGAAACAAATAAAATCAAAGCGGAGAAGAGTAAAATCGAAGAATGACCAGTGCTACATGTGAAAGTAGACATTTCATCTACATCATTTAGTAAAGAAAGAACAAACATTTCTGTTGATAGGAATCTCACGTGCAAGCACTGTTTTGTTTTTTAATAAATAAATGGAAATAAATGCATGATTTCATTAATCTGTAAAGGGGTCCGGGATCTACGAGCAAGATTACTGTCATTTTCAACCTTTTATCCGATGCGAGTTACACTAAATATCAGAGAATACATTTTACAACCTTCTGAGGCACATAGATGGATGATAACTTTGCCTAATGAACAAAGATGATCACTTTTGCCCAATGAAAATCTAATAGGAAACTTCATACAACGAAGTTACACATGAAAGTGACATTTACCCCTGATTGTTAAGCAATTCCTAGTTGCAGCAATGATCCACAGACCACGTTTTGAAGTTTTCAAAAAATATTCTTATAAGACAGCACTATTCTCTAATGTTAAAGCCAATCAACACAAGTATTATTTTAAAACCGGATGATTTTATTAGCATCAATTTACTAAAAGTCACAATGTTTCATTTTTTAGTGAATTGATCCCTTTAAAATAATTCTGTTTTAAAAATAATACTTATGATTATGTTTCCTATTAGAGGATAAGACGGTTATACAAAAATATATATTATATAAACCATCCCTTTTGGTTTCGTTTTAATCGAAGAATGTTCGTTTACCTGCTGTACACCACTGCATGAGAAGTTGCATAACAATCACGCGCAAATGTCACACGTGCACCTTCGTCATCTTGCATTTCCCAAACAAAATTTGTTAGCAAAATGTGACCATGTTCGACCCTATACATATTCTAGAAGCTTCTAACATTGAATCTGAGACGTCTTTGAAGTTAGCAGGACCAATTTACTCATTCACAAAACTCTATAGCACATAATTTGGCGCTTTTTTGCCGTTCTTAAGATGTGAAAACAAAAAATTTGCCGCGGGACATTTTCACAAAAAAATCGATGTTCATGCTAACTTCCATTCGAAGTTTGCAGGACCACACATCTAAATCCGCTAATAATGTAAGTCTACACACCAAACAGTACTCCAAATTTGCCGCTTTTTATTTATAAACGATTAGTGAAGAAATCATATTGATATCTCCATTTTTTCAAAAGATATTCACAAAAAACAAAAAATAACACCTACGTTCCAATGGCGAGAGCCGTCAAAGAAGAAACGAAACGCTCCCTGTAAACAATCACACGTAACAATTCATACTCTACACCAAAATTTCAACAACACACGTATTAAAAATAATCAGTAATAAACAAATTTTCCTCGGAAGGGTTTGTTTAAATTACATGGGTTCGAATCCCAAAAATGCCCCTCGGTCGAACGCTCTGAGAAAGAAAAAAAAACGTTTCTTCCGAAACATCGCCTAAAAATATTCACATTTTACCCCATAATTTACACAAAACGCGTACTAAAAATAATCAGTAATAAACAAATTTGCCCCGGACCGGCTAGTTTAAAATACCCGGGTTCGAACCCCCGAAATTGAAGGCTTGAAAGCTGCCTGCGCAAGGAAAAGACACGTTTCGTCCTAAACCAATAGCCGTAACAATTCATACTCTACCAAACTTTTTCCTTAACCGTTGCAAACTGTAATCTGTAATAAAAAAACTTGCCGCGGTCCGGCTAGTTTAAAATACCCAGGTTCCAACCCCAGAAATTGAAGGCTAGGAAGCTCCCTGCGCAAGGAAAAGACACGTTTCGTCCTAAACCAATAGCCGTAACAATTCATACTCTACGCCAAAATTTTCCCTTAACCGTTGCAAAATGTAATGAATAATAAAACAATTTGCTGCGGACCGACTAATTTAAAATACTCATGTTTGAACCCCAGAAATATAAGTCTTGGTAGCTCCCTGCGTAAGGAAAAGACACGTTTTGTCCTAAACCAACAGTCGTAACAATTCATCTTCTTCTTCTGTCGCACTACGGCCCTTTAAGTTTAGCCTTGGCATCTCGAACGATCAATGCCCATTCACTTCTCTCTTTTGCCTTTCTTCTCCATCCCCTCACTCCCATCACTCTCAGATCCATCTCCACATCATCCAGCCATCTTAAACGGGGTCTTGCTTTCTTTCTTTCTTCTTCCTTCGGGTTCTTTACAGAAAATAATTTTTAGGGTTCTTTCTTCTTCCATTCGTAATAGATGTCCGAGCCATTGTAGTCTTCTGACCTTAATTTCTGCAACAATATCTGTTGTTTTATACATATTGGTGAGTTCTAAATTACTATTTATCCTCCAATGCCCATTTTCACATATGGGGCCGAAAATGCACCTTAATTTTTCCCTCTCCCAGGACATCAGCATTCATTCAAGTCTATTTGTAAATGTCCAACACTCGGCACCATACAATATTACTGGTCTTATTACAGTCTTATATACTTGGATCTTGAGGTATCTATGTATATTTCTTTTCCTTAATACATATCTTAGTGCTCTGAAACACTTATTGGCTGAGGTCATTCGTGCTTTTATTTCCATTTCTATACTATTTGTGGAAGTAATGAGAGATCCCAAATATTTGAATACTTCTACACTTTCATATTTCTCTTTACCTATTTTAAAGTTTAAGGTTGGTTCATTCTTTTTCCGATTAATCATATACTTACTTTTACTGCAGTTAATTTTAAGACCGATTACATTAGCAGCTGTTATTAATTCTTCTACACTTTCTGTGAGGAATTTCTGGGTTCTGCTTAAGATAACATCATCTGCGTATGCTAAAAGTTGTATAGTTCTATTAAATATTGTACCTCTAGGATTTATTTTGATGGCTCTGATTACTTTTTCCAAGCATATATTAAATAGTTGTGTGGATAGTGAATCACCCTGACGAAGACCAGTCATAGTTTCGAAACTTTCTGATAGCATGTTTTGTACTTTAACTTTGGTTGTTGTGTTTTTTAAAGTCATTTTGACTAACCTTTGCAATTTACTTGGGAAACCAAATTCTATCATTATTTGTAGGAGTTGTTTCCTATTAACACAGTCATAGGCTTGTTTAAAATCAATATATAACTAATGTATTTCGATATTCTGTTCCCATGTTTTCTCTAAAATTGTTCTAAGTGTGTAGATTTGATCAGTGGTAGACCTATATTTTCTAAATCCGCACTGATAATCTCCAAGGCAATCCTCCACATATGGTTCCAGCCGCCATGATAATACAGTTGTAAATAATTTATATGTTGTATTAAGGAGCGATATTCCACGGTAATTCATACAATTTAGTTTATCACCACTCTTGTAGACAGGGCAAATTATTGCAGTGCTCCATTCCGTTAGTATTATTTCCGTCTCCCAAATTTTTTGGCATAGATAATGAATGTGTTTCCACAGCTGTCTGCCTCCAAATTTAATCAGCTCTGCTGTGATCATATCTTCTCCTGGTGCTCGATTTCCCTTCATATTTCTTATTGCTTTCATTATTTCTTGAAATGTTGGTGGTGGTTGTGATTGCTCAGGTCCATAGTAAATCACTTTCTGTTCAGGAGTTCGTTCCTCCTGCTGGGGGTTCAGTAGCACTTCAAAATAGTTTTCCATGTATTTAACACCTCATTCTCTCCACCTACTAGATCTCCATCTTTATTTCTACAAAAACTTGTTCGTGGGCGGAAACCCTCTTTTATATTTCTTATTCCTTCATAAAACTTTCGGCTATCATTGTTTCTAAACTTATCCTGCAATTCCTCAAGTTTTTGTTCTTCATATAATTTTCATAACAATTCATACTCGCAAATTTTCTCCTTCACGAATGCTAAATGTAATCTACAATAAAAAATAGCCGCCGACCGGTTTGTTTCAATTAACCAGGTTCGAATAACAAAAATGTACATCTTGGGAACCCCTTCCGCAAAGAAAAGACACATCTCCTCCTAAAACATTAGCCTTCATAATTTATACCCTACGCCAAAATTTTCCTTCAACATATGCTAAATGTTATCTGCAATAAATATATTTGCTGCGGACTTGTTTGTTTCAATTAACTAGGTTCGAATTTCAAAAATGTACATCTTGGGAAGTATAGCTGTTTCCGTAGATTTTGATTTTCTAAATCCATGTCGGTAGTCTGAAAGCACGTTGTGTTTACTGAGAAAGATTTCCATTCGTACGTCAAAAAGTCTCTTTAATGTTTTTGAAAAACTGACAGAAGAGAAATAGTCCGATAATTTTGAATTTAATTTTGGTTGTCTTTTTTGAAAAGCGGCTAATCTTAGCTCTCTTGAAAATATCTGATAAAGTTCCGGTGCATAAGGATGCATTAAATATGTGAGTTAACGGGTATCTAGTGGCAGGCGCACAGGTCTTTAACAAACAATGCTGAAATTCATCTAAACCGGCGGCATATTTATTTTCTACCTTACCGATTATTTTGAAAATTTCATAGGAAGAAGTTTCGGAAACGAACATCGAGACTAAATTTTTTTGGGAAATCTGATATTGAATTTTGTGGCTGAAGACATGATATCGGAAGTATTTCTCGAAAAGTAT